>JAFIDM010045639.1:0-15714 GCA_023159025.1 Thereuonema tuberculata
AAATCATACTTGAATTACAGAAGATAATTCACCTCCAAAACACCATGAAAGCACTTACTATAAAAAGTATCACAACAAATATATATATATATATATATATATATATATATAAAAACAACACACTAACAAACTCAAAAACCCTTTGTATAACAAAACTTAACCCTTGCTGAATGTGATGTTTTGTTTAAGATTATGAAATCAAATAGGTAACTAAGTTAGTTGGAAACTTTAATTTGAGAAAATATAGAATGTAAGATTAAATGCATAGCAAAAATAATCAGTTGAAGTTGATTTTCATTCTCAATGAGCAAAAGAAATGATAGTTTAAATAAAAACTTCGCTGCTAAGAAATTAATTAATTTAGAAATGCATTAAAAACAAAAAAAAATTGATAGTATTATTTTAAATAGAGGAATGTAAAATAATCAGCGTGGATTATTTGATTAAACACGAGTGCTGTTGAATAAACAAAATTTCAGATTCCCAACATAATTAAAAAAAAATAATTTGATCACGTTAAAATTTGATACCAATGTTCAAACTGACATCTCAAGACAAGCCTGTTTCACGCTTATTAGGCGATCACCAGTTGAGAGTAGTCAGAATGAACAAAGCAAATTGGTCTCAAATTTTATTGTGTTTAAACACTTTTTAGGCGCTTTTCCATTATTTTGATGCGCATAAGAAATTCATTGAGGCTGGCAGAGCCCAGCACATGAATTCTCTTTTTCTTTATTTTTAATATGTTTTTAGTTTATATTCAAGGAGGTTCCATTTCTTTCCCCACTCAATCTAACTTGAACTAGTACTAATTTGAAAAACTAACTTGTTAGGGCACCGTAAAGCAAAAACAGATTGAGAATATTGCTCTACAGTACATTTAAATTAAAAAGAAAAAATTCTAAATAAAATACAGAATCTATACATTAATTTTGTAATATGATCAATAAATTTTTTTTTATAATTTTCATTTTATATTTCAACAATTCAAAGAATGTATGAAATTAGCTAATGGCTACGTAAAAATTGGGGTTCAGTTCGCTAATAGTCTTAAAACCTTTAAAATCATTGATGATATGTATTGTATTTCTCTAGATGTGAAGGACGTATTCACCATTCTTAATGAAGAATTACTAATAGAGTCTTTGACCTATGCCAATATAACTTATCATAACAGAGGTGTTCAAAGACATCATATTTAAAATAAATGAAGAACACAAAACACACTACTTCTTCCAAATAACTTCAATATTTCAGTTTTCTAATCGAAAACTTTCTACATGAACATAAATAATCATCCTATTAATAGGCAAAAATTGTACGGATCTTTGAAAATTTGTAATTTGAAGTAACCAATCACAGTGCAGCCTTGGAACACGTCAGGCATGAAGTCACGCCCATGTTTAAACATGGCGTCTCGAATATTCTTCCCACTTCACCGCGACGGATCGCGATCACACAATTATTATCAGCATATTGAAATTTTCTTTCACACATAAATGAAGTTTACAGTGAAACGCATGAAGTTAATGCGTCAAAATTTATCAGAGAGTTTGTAAAACCTCGGTTTTTACATAATTTTGGCTGTTTAACCACTCGCTCACTACTCAACAAGTAAGGGACAATGACGAAGCATATGCCGTCATTGTTGTCCAGACAGGATTATTGGTATTGGCTGTTAGACATTTGTTATTGTTGTTGTTGAAACTAGTAAATCAATTTTTTATTTTTAACAAAATTTTGCTTAGTCATTCTAATTATATGAGAGCTGTTGCGGAAGTCATGACTTTTAAAAAATGAGCTTAGAACATCTTTTTCAATCTTGTGTTTTTCAAAAATTTCAGGGTATTTAAAAAATGTGGCATTTGTTTTACTTCGGTTAATATTGCCTCAATTTCGACAAGCCTATTCTTTTAGGGCAGCAGGTTGCATTATGTTTCTTAATGAGAAACCGCAGTGCTGGCTACTACGAAAGTGGTAAATGAATTTTTTTATTTTTTTTTTATTTTAACAATATTATAATATTATTTTAACATAAAAGCCGATATTCAAATTACATATGGGCTGTTGTGAAAGTCATGGCTTCTAAAAAAATTAGCTTAGAACATATTTTTCAATCTTATGTTTTTAAAAAATGAGGAATTTATTTTGCTTCCGTGAATATTTCAGGGGTCGCAACTCGTATAAGATGAAGAAACAAAATGTTTCCCTTCTTAATACCGAACAACCAAAATTTGAACAAACAATCTTAAAATTCTCATTATAATAACAATAAGTAACGTGAACATACAACCCTAGAAATGTTTCACAATAATAATTACAATTAACAGTTAATTATAATTAAGATTAACAGTTGAAGTGTATATTAACACATTATGGTGCAACAATAGTTAACATATTGTAATTATTATTTAGTATACGAGGGAGAGCCGTGCCAGCTTGGCCGAGCGGTCTAGATGGCGGTCTGCTGTGTGTGGCCAGTGTGCCGGCACCTGCCAGTGTGTTCGAATCCCGATGGAACGCATGGATGTTTCTTTCTTCTTCTGCCCGTTCCTGATTATCTTCCCAATCCGGATTGAAACATCCTGGGGAGTATTTTCAACCCTCATAAACATTTTTGTTTTGTTTTTTAAGTTTTTGTTTCGTCTATAGGACGCGGATTTCTCGGCTCAACTGGGGGAGGGAATGCGTTTCAATGCAGAGTAGACGAAATGATGGAAAAGAAAAAAGGTGAAATTGAGGATTGTATCAGATCACAATATATTAATTGGCTACAAATAACAAAAGGGAAGATGAAGCCACCAAGGATGAAATGAAAAAAGAAATTAGAATTAAGGTAACAGAAAATAAAGGAAGTGAGATAGAAACTATAATTAAGGAACAAATCCAAGTTGAAATGGATTCCATTGAAGAATACATTGTATACAATTAGTTAAAGACAATATCAGTAAGGGGAATGGCCACCAAGATCCCATACATAGCCTTGTCCTTCCATCATCGCAATCTACTTCTCCAGATTTGAATAAGACAGCAGATGTATTATCTTCAATTTCTATGGAAACCATTAACCAGTTTTATGATCATATTTCTACAATTAGAAATGCAACCACTAGAGAAGAGAATAGAAAAGTCTCTTGTACTAAAGAAGACCAGAGAGATGTCTCCAATTCTTTGATGGAGATATCTCAAATCTTTACTAAAATGATGTTTTTTATATGAAAGATTCAGAAAGCAGTAAAAAGGAGGCTGAATTCAATTATGCTAAGCTTTCGAACGAGTTTGCCATGCTCAAAAATTACAAAGAGAACCCTAAACCTCAGAATGATTCTTTTGCTTCGAAGGTCAAGTTGGGTTTAGGACCTAAGGATCAATGCATTATTGGGAAAAAAGACAAAAGTACAAATTACAGAGAAAATAACGAGACCGAGTTCAATGTCAAAGTTTCTTTCAAAGATGCAGTCAAAAATGATAATAAAGATAAAAAATTAGGAAAAATATTGTCTGAAACTTTAAAGGTTGATATGATCGATGGAGGTCTTAAAAATAAGGTCATAACTAAAAATGGGGATATCATCCTGAAATGTTTCAACAATGCTCAAAAAAGAAAATTGGAAACTCAACTGAAAGGAAATGATTCATTCCAAGTAACTTCAATTAAAAACAAGAATCCAACCATAAAATTAACAGGAATACCCAAAGAATATAATGATAACGAAATTTTGGAAATAATATCAGAAAGTAATGCTGACCCTCAAGACGTTATTACTAAAGAAGTTATGAAGAAAGGAGTGGTTATAGTGACAAGTAAAACTTGTCGCGATCCCAGCAAAAAAAACTGGTTTCTATCTGTTCATCCTAAAATCTTCAATTTCTTTAAATGTAGGGGTTATATTCTTTTCGAGTATATTTCTGTTCCATTCGAAGAAGACATCTCTGTTTTAAGATGTTTCAAATGTCAACAGTTTGGACACCTTGCGGCCAACTGCAAAAATGACACTACTTGTATCAAATGCAGTGGTCAACATAAGACTAACGAATACACATCTGAAACTTACAAGTGTTTGTGATAAAATGAGATCATCTAATACAAATCACCGGGCAGATAGTTTTAACTGCCCATGTTATTTGAGAATGCTATCTTCCCTTAGGAAACTTATAATTTATCAATAATCAAAATCGGCCAGTTCAATACAGGAAGAGGTTGGCAAGCATGGTGCGAACTTCAAACATTAAAAGATGGATTCGATGTACTTTGCATTCTCTGCATTCAGGAACCCTACTATTCAAGAGAGGGCGTCATTCCATCTTTAGGTGAAAATTGTCCTATTTTATACAATAAGGGCCAGCACACTAAATCTCGTTGTTGTATAGCCATTAATAATAATAATTTACAACCTTTAATACTTACTCAATACCTTTCCAAAGACTCTATTGCTATTGAGATTAACGCAAATAATTATAAAATAGTCATCGTCAATATATATGCTCAAAAAAACAATAATTTCAATGGTATCTTAAGCATTTTGGATAATATAATTAGATCCTGCTCTCATATTTTGTTTGTAGGTGACTTTAATGCAAGAAACACGATGTGGGGCGATGACTTAAATGACAACAGAGGCCTTTATCTGGCTGACTGGCTGATTGGTCATAATTTACAACTTTGGAATAACAGTAAATCTATTCCAACTTTCTATTCTACTAATGGTAGAAGTTGGATAGATTTGAGTTTTTCGAAAGGATTACAAGTCCACAATTGGAATGTTTGCGCTGAGGATTTAGGCAGTGACCATAGGTTGATTTCATTTGACCTTGGTCCTGCCTTTGCTTCTGGTAGTCTATCTTATTGCCTGAAGGCTGCAAGGTGGAACGAATTTGTTGACTATTTGGTTAATAAAATAGATATTCTTAATGATACAATTCTATACAAGAATTGCGAGGAAGCTGCCACGGATTTTCAATCCTTCTGTAAGGAGGCTTGTAATAAAGCTATTCTGTTTAAGAAAAATATGTTTAGAAATACAGGCGGTCCAAGGTGGTGGTCTTCCGAATTGAGAGAACTCAGGGCAAGGGCTAGAGCGTATTGGAAACAATATATTAAGTGCCAGGATCCACCTAGGAAGCAAACTATAGAAGTTAAATGGAGGGAAGCTGTTTACCGTCGGACTCTCACAAAATCCAAGTGGGATTCCTGGAAGAAGTTTTGTGTAGAAGAGTCTCAGCAAAACGTATTTGGATTACCCTCTAAAATTTTTAGCAACAAAATTGGTAATATTCCCGTTCTGAGAACATGCAAAAAAATGATGGCATTTGGACTTGTTCCAATAAGGAGACTTAGGATTCTCTACTACAGGAGAACTTTCCTGAGGATTGTGCTGTTGGTGAAGATTCTTCATCTTCTCTCTTGAGGAGAAAGATGTCCTCTCCTTACCTTACGGATAACGACGATTTCAATATTTCTCTCCAGGAACTCTCTAATGTCATTTATTCTATTAATCTTGATTCTTCTGCAGGTCGGGATATGATTCCAGCTCGTGCTCTCCCTTATATTCTTCAAGCCTTCGGCATTACGTGGGTTCTTCTTATTAATAAATGTTTAAGAGATGGTATTTTCCCCAAGGTGTGGAAGCAGGCCAGGGTAGTCCTTCTTCCTAAGGAAGATGGTCGCTATAGACCAATTTGTATTCTGTCTGTCATCGGTAAGGTTCTTGATAAATTTATCAATAATAGGTTGTATTATTATTTAGAAAAATATGATTATTTGTCAGATAAGCAATTTGGATTTCGTAGAGGCCGCAGTACGGTCACAGCTATCGACTCTGTTCATTCCTTCCTTCAGACTCGAGGCGTCACGTGGCTGCGGTTTCTATCGATATATCAAATGCTTTCAACAATGCTTGGCACCCGACCGTGATGAAGATCTTGAGGAACTTCAATTGTTCTAAAAATCTTTATTTCTTAATTTTATCTTTTCTCAAGGATAGATCAGTTACTTTAGGTTCTTCCACGTGTTCGGTTTTTAAAGGTTGTCCACAGGGTAGTAATCTGGGCCCTACCCTGTGGCTATTAGTAATGGAAGATCTTTTTGATCGTGAATGACCCGGACAAACGTGAATGACCCGGAGGGTGCATTGGATATACAAGCCTATGCCGATGACACAATTGTTTTGGTGGCGGCCCCATCTATCAGAAGAATTGAAACTATATGGGACACTTTTAGGCCTGTTCTCACAACTTGGGCTACTGACAACAAACTCACTATTAATAGTAATAAGACTGCTGCTATTCTTTTTTCCAATAAGAAGAACATTAAAAAACCATGCTTCAAATTAAATAATAATAAAATAGTATTTAAACCCACTTTGCTTTATCTTGGGTTGGTCTTAAATTATAACTTGACTTGGACAAACCATTTCGATTACTTAAGGAAAAAGGTATCAGTGAACGTTCATAAACTCATTTCTATTGCCCCCAGGAATATGTCTTCAAAAATAAGAAAATTATTAGTAAATGCCATAATTAAGCCTAAAATTCTATATGCCGCCGAAATCTGGGGTACTTCTGCCTGTCTTATCAGAAATAAAAATTATCTTAATTTATTAATTAGACCTTTTTTGATTGGTATAGCTCGCACATACAGAATGGTTTCTACTGATGCTCTTTAAGTCCTTTGTGGCCTTGTTCCTATGTGGATTCAGGCTAAAGAAATTTATGAACACAATCAGAGGATCCTTAATTTAAACTATTGCCAAAGGGTACCTCCTTCTCTTTGGTTACATCCTACCGAAATGGATTCTTTCACTTTTTCAACTTGGGAAGATAATATTGATTCAATGGACTTAAAAATTTATACAGATGGTTCCAAGGTTGATGGTCAGGTAGGATTCGCCGTCGTGTTTAAAGATTGTTTTAATCACACTATTGACATCATCAGAGAACGTCTTCCTGATGACGCTTCGGTTTTCCAGGCCGAACTCAGTGCCATCTTATGTGCCCTCTCCATGTGTCTTGAACTTTGGGGCTATCCTTATTTCAATATTGCTATTATCTCTGACTCTCAGGCTGCTCTGAGAGCAGTTGGCAAGTGCTCTTACTCGAATAAATCGGCGAGGGATGCTTTTGTTTATATTCAGAATTTATTGAGTGAGAATGTTAATATTTATTTATATTGGGTCAAGACATATGTGGGAATTATAGGCAACGAGGATGCCGACCGAGAGGCCAAGCGTGCCACCACCTTGGAAAGCATCACTTATCTCTGTCCCTTGCCTAGAAGTTTCTCAAGATATCTTAAACTTAAGAATCAAATAGCTGCATGGCAAAATCATTGGGAACACACCAATAAAGGACGGCCACTTTTTAGGTTCATTGAAAAAGTTGGCGAAAGTTTGCTTATAGATAGCTTCGTTTTAAATCAATTTTTAACGGGTCATGGGTCTTTTAAAAGTTATCTTTTTAGATTCGACTTGAGGAATGAGTCCGAGTGTGAATTATGTGATTTGAATGAAGACGAGGATCCCGACCACGTCCTTTGGCGTTGTCGGAATCCTCAGCGTCTTCTGATCCGCAATAATTTCAGGATTTTTCTGTCACGAAGACATATACCGCACCCTTGCCCGGACAATTGTGTCCTTAAATTATTATTATTTAATTATTATTATTATTATTTAAATTATTATTGTAACTTTGAGCAAAAGATGTGTCTTTGAGTGGGTCTGGTTTTGGGGTTATTTTCAACTTGTTGTTGTTGTTTTTCATTTTTCGTTTTTAAGAGGGATCGTAGGTTTGATTTTATCCATTTAATAATTGGTGATTAATAGTTACAGAATTGGCGATTATTGAGGTATTATGTTCCTATTGATAAATATATGTTGGGTTTTCCATTTTTCTTCCTTTTTTGTGTTTGGCTGATTCGTTTCTCTTTTTTTTACTTGGTCTTTCATTACAAGTACAACATTTTTACTAGGGGGGTAGGCCTACATTATCATGCTTACTTCAGTCGCTCAGTAGTGGCCGCTGAGCGCAAAGACCTCTTCAGCTTTTTTTTTTTTTTAACTTGGGACAAATGGTGTCTATTGCAATGTATGGAAATTGAGGCTATGGAAATGTAAGCTTCTGTTTCTTTTTAATATCTACTTGGATCCAATTGATCTGCCGGGTTGTGATAGCAATGCCTAGGGGAGTTGCGATCTGTGCTGAAACACATTGGTTGAGTCTTTGACGGCCAGTGTGGGAAGGATGCAACTCTACCTTGCGCATCCTCCAACAGCTGAATCTTGTGGAAATTGAGAGTTGCACCTTTTTTTTTTTCCTTGTTTGTCCTTTGTCTTTTGTGTTGTGTTGTTTTGTGCGGAACCAGAAGCCTGCTCTGTAGGTATTGGTCTCCTTGTCTTTATGTATGACTTATGTCGTTTCCAACGCATCTAGGAGAGGCCCTTGATCCGAAAGGGGATTGTTGGGGCTGATGTAGATGGGAGGGGGAGATATGTTTCAATTGTAACCTGTTGTTTCCGCAGGGGCCTAAAAGAGTAATTCTGCAAAGTTAGGTGCAGATCAGTCACAGGGCGTAGGAGTGTATAGCGAACAAACAAACTTGGTCCTTTATAGATGAAGATAAAGTTATTTCCAATTCATTTCAACTGTTAGTCTTTCATATTTATTCAAAATATGTTCTTTATTTGCAATATTCTGTTATTAAAAAGTTTTCAAATGCCATTATATAACATTAAATAAATAGTATTGCAATCAATGGGCTTAGCAAACGTTTGGTCTCTGTAGTAGGCTTCTCAGATGCTCCTCTTCTGCACCCATAAGGTGCACTCTTACTACTTGAAATAAAGGCCTTAAGACCTTGCTTGAAATAATCCGTATCTGGTGTCTTGATCTGGTGTTATATTAGGCTTCTAAACCAATGGTAACTTCACAATTTCCTTTCGTATAGTAATTCTTTTAAGAATGCACATTCCTCTCATAAGCAGACTTAATTATACTATTTAGTGTAACGTATTATAATTCTAATTTTTATTTCTAAAAAGGGAAAACGTTTTTTTTTTTGGAGACTTTCATTTATTCCTAAACGATTATCACATTTTCCAAACATCCAGACTGGAGCGACCTCATGCGGGAAGTTGTGATAAAAGACATTAGTGGAAATGACATAGGCGGTAGAATTGAACTGAAGAAAACTTCGTTCACTTTTCAATGTTCAGTTTTGAAATCCAATCATAAGTGACAGTGAGTCTGGTAAGTAAAAACTGGTTGGTTTTTGTCTTGAGATTGATCAGAATATCATTGTAAGTATTCTAGAAGAAAAGCAGTGGCGAGGCGTGTCTCAATAAAATTTGTAAACTATCATCAATAATCCCTCCCCTTCAAACATTAATCGCTCATAAAGATATCGATATGTAGAATAACTTATTACAATTTAATAAAAAAAAATAACAGTGAAGAAATATAATTACATATCCATATATCAAAATTGGTTAAGAAATATTCGTAAATGTTAATTCATTCAATGCAGTTGATGAAACATTTATTTATTTATATTTTTGTAGTTTCGATAGGAAATCAAATTGAAAAAAACACATGATGCAAACTGTACTTAATATCTTGAAATTTTGTACAAAGTTTCACTCATTATTTACTATATATTTCGGGTCAATCCATACCAAACGGTCCAGAAAACATTAAATTGGTTGCTCGACCATTTTAAAAAAAAATGATTTTTTTACTGTTGTTACCCCTATGCTTGGGTACTTCAGAACAGGCATTATTTGTATTTTATTTGACTTCGTTTAAAAATGGTGTCCATTTTTTGGTTGTGGTTTCTGGCATTTTTGACCTTTGCAGACAGTTTCGAAAATTTGATAACTCAGCTAAAGAAAATGATAGAAAGCTGCGTTAAAAAATATTATGTTCAGCACATTTAAGCTACATTTTATGTCCTGTACCTTTTTACCATATTTCTAATGCAAATGGCTGAAATTTAGAACTGAATCTGATATTCGCTTTTGAACAAAAATCTAAAGTTAGGGTTTTTTTTTTTTTTTAGCAGGAAGGAATGAAGTAGAGAAACTATAAATTTTTTTGAGAAAAGATGTACATCCAAAGGTTTGCCAAAAAATATTTCAGCTCTGTTACTGGCTTCCTAATTTAGTTATAGCTCTTGAAAAATGCTCGTTTTTCATTTTATTCAAAGTTTTAGCCCCAATATCTCTGGTGGGTGACCTAATAAAAATTTGATATTTACAGTATAAAGAGAACTTTATAAGAGCTAACTGTGAAAAAAACTTTGAGTTAGATACCTATGTATCTAACCTAGATATCTAGCTCAAATTTTTTTTCAAAGTTAGTCTCATAAAGTTCTCTTTATACTGTAAATATCAAATTTTTATTAGGTCCCCCACCAGAAATATTGTGGCTCAAACTTTGAAAAAAATGAAAAATTAGCATTTTTCAAGAGCTATAACTAAATTAGGAAGCCAGTAACAGAGCTGAAATATTTTTTGACAAACCTTTGGATGCACATCTTTTCTCAAAAACATTTATACCTTTGCTATTTCATTCCTTCCTGCTTAAAAAAACCCCATAACTTTGATTTTTGTTCAAAAGCGAATATCAGTTTCGGTTCTAAATTTCAGCCATTTTCATTAGAAATATGGAAAAAAGGTAGAAGAAATAAAATATGCTGAAAATAATGTTTTTACCATAGCTTTCTATCATTTTTTTTAGCTGAGTTATCAAATTTACCGCAACTGTCTGCAAAGGCCAAAAATGCCGGAAACTATAACACAAAAATGATGCCATTTTTAACTGAAGTCAAATAATAAAAAAACAATGCCTGTTTTGAACTACTTATGCACAATGGGTAACAACAGTAAAAAAAAACAATTTTTTTTAAAATGGTCGAGCAACCAGTGCTGGACCTCTTGGTATGGATTGACCCTTTCTCTTATTTCTAAGTTAATTCTCGTAATTATTGCCGGTGTTGGAGTATTTGTGATCTCAGTCTGTATTCATCTCATCTATATCCAACTTATCTATTTATCTGCTTCTTTTTTTTCTCTCTCTCAGATCTGATGACAATTCCTGAAGTGCGATACAGAAGGTCTTGTTTCTCTCACCTGCATTATGTAAGTTAATTCCTAGAAATCCCTCATTTTTAGATATAAAGTAAACCATCAGTTCCTACTGTTCAAATAAGCTACACAAATTGACCATCAGAACTAAGTTACCACACTTTTAAATCATACTTGAATTACAGAAGATAATTCACCTCCAAAACACCATGAAAGCACTTACTATAAAAAGTATCACAACAAATATATATATATATATATATATATATATATATAAAAACAACACACTAACAAACTCAAAAACCCTTTGTATAACAAAACTTAACCCTTGCTGAATGTGATGTTTTGTTTAAGATTATGAAATCAAATAGGTAACTAAGTTAGTTGGAAACTTTAATTTGAGAAAATATAGAATGTAAGATTAAATGCATAGCAAAAATAATCATTTGAAGTTTGTAGTAAAATGGGTATTCTATATTTTTCAATACCATTAAGTACTTGTTATACTCACAATAGTAATGGAAATATTTAATAAAAGGAAACAGCAATCCTTAACTCTTCAAATAAACATCTTTTATCTTTTCATTATTCGCACTCAGTTATTGACTGAGGCGAGCCTTAATCAAAGGCTTAGGCATTAGTCAAGTGTATATACATACATATATACATACATACATACAGTAGAGCCCCGATTATCCGCGAGTGCCGCAAAAAAATTTTTTAATGACGAACCTCAAAAAAAAAAACAATTTTTATCCTAGCCAACAACAAAGAAAATACAATAGACCCTACAGTGCGAAGGTTGAAAATTACTGACAGGCTTATTGTGCATCGTGATCCTACAGGCCTTCTCAGAATTTGTGGATGCAAACCTAGAGCAATGGTTTCTGCTTTACTGTAAATATTTTAAAAGTTTTACATATTACGTTTTTTGTACATACGTAGTTTTTAATGGTGAAATATTTTTTTTCGGGTTTACACCTCATTTTTAGTCTTTATTCGGTTTATCCGCAAAGCCCTTGCCACCCAATTCCGCGGATAATCTGGGCTCTAGTGTATATATATATTTGCATCCTGATGCAATTAGGTGCTTTGTTTTTTTTAATTTTATTAATTATAAGAAACTGATATAATAGAAAGCAAGTTTAACGTCCGTAATAATTTATAAATGGAGAGAAATCGCCAACCGGACAATAAAACTGATATAATGTTTTGCAATAATATTGAAATGATTTATCAATAATTTGATGATAATTACTAAATAAATTAATATCAAAAATAAATGAAAGGCATGTAACTTTGGAATTAGGTTGGAATGGGAAGATTTAGATGTTACCGTCATCAAGCAAAAATTGATCATTATAAATAATACTATATTTAGTAGAGAACACTAGAGAATTCTATTATTTGTTTTTCTGTTTTGAAAAGCAGACCAATTTGTTAGCAAAGGCACTCTTTGAATCCACTCGTCTTTAACTATAGTATTTCATCTAACATCTTATATAATGGAGCAAAATAAATTGTTATTGTGTTATATTTTTTTTTCTAAATCATGTTATTTTATAGAACTTTTATATTATATCCACACGTGTCTTCTGAGTTCATAACTGTATAATACTTACTTACAGTTCATAATATAATATGTATAATAATTACTTCATTATTTATTTATTTTCAGAATAAATAAGTCGCATTTGTGGGAAAGATACAAGAGAGGAAGATTCTGAAAAGATGAAGACAAAATTTCAAGATAAATTGGATTAACCTGCTTAGAAATTAATAGTGAAGTCAATTTTATGTTTTAAAAATGTTTCTGCTGAATGCCGAAAAAAAAATAAACAATTGATTATAGTAACCATTTCATTAAATCATGTTTTATCTGATAAGTTACTATAATATTTTCAGATCAGTAATAACATAAACTGAAATGAATTATAAATTTTTATTTTATTTGAAAATAGTGACAAACAGGCCATTTCAGAAGTGCATTGAATTTCATAATCAAAAATAGTGCAATATATTGAAATATAAATCTTAGCAAAAAGGAGATATCTTGTAATTATTCTATTATATTTCTCCATATAATGACACTTAATGTTTAATTGCAAAAAAGCAAATAAACTTTATTTGGAAAGAGTAATTTGAAATTAAAAATAATGGAAAAATTATATACCAAGTCCTTGGATCTGAATGACAGAAAATTGACAGAACAAATTCTAAACGAAGCAAAAACGATAGGAGAATTAATTCTCTGTAGGGGTAAATTTGAAAATCAGTTGACAGCGGCTCTAAGAAGAAACCAAACCCTTACACACTTGAATCTTTCACGGACCACAATTGATGACGAGACTGCCTCTGTTCTGTCTGAAAATGAAACGATAACACATTTAGATCTTTCACATATTGGATTCAGTAAAGGATGGATAGAAAAAATTGTTAAAAATAAGAATTTACAGTATCTGACTATCATTCCAGAAGTTGAAGAATTTAATGACTTATATTCCCTTAAATATTATTCCAAAGTTGGTTTTTCTACAAATAAGTTTCCACGTGAGATTTATGAAATTGCAAAAGAAGTTTCAACATTTTTACAAGAAACTACATCTCTTAAGTATCTTAATTTTTCATACATCTATCAGCCTCCTAAGAAAATATTTAAGGTTCTCCTAACCAATTCAAGTCTGACTGATTTAAAGCTTGCTTCTAATTGCATTGATGCAGATTGTATACAAGAATTAACAGAAATGCTTAAGCACAACAAAACCCTTCAGAGATTGGATTTAAGTAAAAATAAATTAAACAATGCTGCTGTGAAGGAAATAGCTCAGGCTCTTCTACAAAATCAAACATTAACAGATATTAATCTTTCTTGCAATAAGATTAGTCCTGGTGAAGATGCCAGAGAATTTATAACACTGTTCCTTCAAAACAAGAACCTGATTGCTCTGAGTCTATCTTATAATCAATTAGGTGATGATGCGTTAAGTGAAATAGCAACACAGTTAAGCCAGACAAAACTAACTAAACTTTCTATTGCTGATAACATGGGACTTACTCTCATAAATCAATTTGCATCTTCACTGAAACATAATAATACCTTGTCATCTTTAAGTTTTGGAATTAATCTCCATGATGATGAAACATATTATGGTTGGGGAGACATCACAGATCAAGGTTTGGGACCAGTTGCAGTTCAAAAACTAACAACTGCTTTGATGACATATCAAGTTCTTACGTTTCTTGATTTTTCTTTTTATTGTATGGGTCCTGATGGTGCAAAAGATGTTGCTGAATTTTTGAAGCACAACAAAACGCTTACTGATCTCAATGTCAGATACAATAACATTGGTAATGAAGGTGCAGCATACATTGCCTCTGCTCTTGTTGTTAATAAAAGCCTTTTGAATTTAAACCTTCAATTTAATCACATAGGTAGTGATGGAGCAGTAGCTCTTTGGAATGCCTTAAAAGTAAACAGAACACTTATTAATCTCAATATTTCTTATATTCGTACAAATAACTTTTTAGGAATTGGAATAAATGACCTGGTTGATGTTCTGAGATCTAACAATATTCTAACTACTCTTGATATTGGTGGTTATTCGATTGATATCAGTATTGAAGAACTGATAGAAGCCTTGAAAGAAAACACAACCCTGCTTCATTTGCGGATATATCCTAAGAGTTATGATGCCTTTTCTTCTGAAGAGGTTAAGTGTTGTTTAGAAAGAAATAGAAATTTGCTTAGAAAAATCAGTTCCATTGCAAAATATGTTTACACTCACAGAACTGAACAGGAACTGATTTTAAATATTATTTCCAAGAAAGACCTTGAGGAATTTGAAGCATATCAGGGACGACATAGTATGATAAAAATGCTATGTGAATCTGATTTTTGTGTTACAGAGGCTGCAAAGGTTATAGATTACACTCATTACTTTATTAAGAACCATTTCTTTGTAATTGCTGGAATACTGGAAGACCCATTCTCTAAGTTACCATTGGATATTCTTTGTAACATAGCTTCCTTTTTAAAGCCAAAGGATGTCCGTGAATAGTTAAAACAAGATTAATATAATGTATTTAGAAATAAATGTCCAAAACATTTAAGTATTTATTATTTTATATTTTTGTACTTTCTTGTGTATTATTCATGAGAACCAGGCTTTCTTGCAATAGGTTTCTTTTATTCTTTGAGCAAGTATTCCGATCCATGTAATTTATTTTTTATTGCTATTTCTGATTTATATTTTGTTGAATAATTAACCAGAAGCAGGACATTATTTAAAAAAACAAATAAAGAAAAATGTTGAAATTTAATAATACAAGTTGACAGAAATGTGATGTTTATAGCTAGGAAATGATAGCTATATATAAGTTCGATACATGTTTTGGTTGATAAATGATGTGAGAACATGACTATCAAAAGAAAAGTAATGATGTAACATATATTCATAAGAGATGACAACTGCAGGTAGAAATGTCATGTTGAGGAATTACACCAGGTAGACTCTACAGCAAAGAAGTATACACAAAAAGACAATCGTTTGGCGTACTTTCTCTAACTATTCATAGAACTAGTGATGATATAACATATATTCATAAGAGATGACAACTGCAGGTAGAAATGTCATGT
>JAFIDM010045641.1:0-22150 GCA_023159025.1 Thereuonema tuberculata
CGGGGCTTAATACTTATGCACAGCTCCAGTAGATTGTATTACGCAACACAACAAGCATAGTTTGAAAATTTATGGACACAACCACACATCCCTAACATCCCTTATCCTCTTTGCACACTTTTACATTTGGCAACATGTGCTTTGGTCCTTGACCCGCAATGTTGCCTTAGCTGGGAACCAAAGTATAGGAACATTTGTAACAATAATAAAAACTGAATTAACTAATTAATTGATGTCTAGTTAGTATTAATTGTAGCTCCTCCGCTCGAGATTTTTCTTGTATTAAACCGAACCATTTCATCTCCGGAAATTTCCATTCATTAAAAAAAATGTATCTGAAAGACTTTTAATCTTGAATAAGAATCGAAGACAAATGATTTTCGTAAATCTTATCAGCTTAAATTAGCTTTCCAAGACTTCTTTGTTTCTTTATTTGAAGAAAACAATTATTTTGGTTGTTTTATTATTATTATTATAAAAGTTTCAAACCATGGGTTTCCCCAGCAAAGACAATACGGCAGGTCAAGGACCAAAGCACATATTGCTAAGTGTAAAAAAAAAAGTGTGGAACAATGGTTAGGGATGTGTGGTTGTGTCCATAAATTTCCGAACTATGCGTGTTGTGTAATTCATACTATTATTATTATTATCTGTCAGAATTGAGTAACATAAACAAAGATCACTGTGATGACTTTACGGGCACCTAGAATAGTGTTAACGCTTTAGCCACTGAACTACTTAGATCTTATTCCTTATGGTCGGAATTTTTCGCTAGTTATTTCTCGACATCAATCCTAATGCTTTCCCCAATCCTCCGTCAGTAGGTAACAGATTTCTTTACGGATAGAGCGGGAAATCGTTCATTCCCATTACGCCAGTGATCACAGGAGTCTCCAGCTGCAGTGTTGCCCATCTTTTCTCGATGGCGCAAAGGCTTTCGATTCAAAGTTTTTCTTGTTGAAAACTTTTCCTCTCAATTAAATGTTGCTTCGATTAAAACAAATTCTTGAAAACCTTGAGCTTAAGGGAATAAAACAGCTCCACTGCGGCTGCAAGATGTTCTCAGCCCGATCCCATTTTTATTGAATCTCTCTGGTTTCGATGTCGCCGTCATTGGCTGAGATCAGTGGTAATCTTCCGCTTGGGTGGTTGCCATCCGCACGGGAAATAAATGGTTGCGAATCGGCGACTGTTTAAAGTTTATCGGAACCAAAGCGTCGTCGTATCGAATATCGTTGTTATTAAATCCATGAAAAATGAATGAACGAATTAAAGTGTCCGGAAACCCACGGCGACGAGGCTTAATAAATCGGTGTTGGTTTCATTACGGACCATTGCCTCTCGCTTTGCATCCGAAATGAAAAATGGGGATTCAGAAGTCAAACCAAATTGTAGTGGAAATTAATGGAATGTGGTGATGATTTTGATCGTTCGATCGCTCTGCGAACGCTCACTGACTAACTGGTTGCTCTCAGCAGTAAAGTGGGGGGGGGGGGGGGTTTTGTTAGGGTTCTCCCATTTTTTCCAAAAAAAAAAAAAATCACTACTTCGTTTTATTTATGTTTATTATTATTGTTGTCTGTGCGTAATCAACTGTAAAATCATTTAAATACCGCTTTTTACACTTGTTTGTATATCGCGCCCAATGAAACATTGTCGTGTTTCGAAGTTTAGGCTTAATTTAAAAAAAAAAAAAAGAGAGTAAATGTAAAAAGAAAAAAAAACTTTTTGGGCTCTTCAAAAAAAAATGAACTTCCGACAGTTTCGAAATGTTTAAGCTAAATCTACTCTCACTTCATGGAAAAGAATACACTCCATTCTAATGTATGTGTTGTTCTTTTGCTTGAAGATGAATATGAACAGCATATTCCGAAACGGTTTGAAATTCCTACTTTCTTCCCATTACATTCTTCCTTATTTCTTTTTTTACTCCTCCCCCATTATTTTTGTTTTGAAAAAACTTTTAAAGGTGATTCTACTATATCCTTTGTAGTGCTTTGAAGAGATTAATGTTGGTGGACTTATCTCTTGTATGTGACATAGAAAATAAGGATTTCTACGAAATCTGTAATAGTTGTAGTGGATAGAACAAATGAAGAACTAATGATAAAAATATCATTAATTATAATGGCTACCAGTGCTTAGCAGAGGGGCTTTAATTTTGTTTGAGTCTCTCAGTCTCCTGTTGTATTTCACTTCTTGGCATTTAGCCACCGATAGGCGATGTTTGTCAATATCCCTCGCTTTGAGAAGTGACATTTTCCCTTTGCAAGCTGTTGTATTCGTCTAGTTAATTGTTTTGTTTGCGACGTCATTGATATTTAAATTCCTAAAAATCATTGCAGTAATTGCAGAATTATGATTCACTACGTCCAGGCTTATCTGCGGCCCAATAATAACTTAAACAGTTATGACAATTAACAATTTCCTTCATTAAGGATTAATTTCTCAAATTAAAGAATATGCATATATGAATATATTAATCGTCAGATTTGTCATTTTTCCAATCTACCGTGATTTTTAGATGAAGACGTATCATAGTCTTCATCATACGGTTGTTGAACTTAATGAGGTCCATATGCCTGAAGGTGAAATTCTTTGTTCAGTGCAGTGTAAGGGTGTTAACCGCTTTCTGAGGGTAGCTTTGGTCGTATTGATTTTTCTGGATTGAGCTTGAACGTTGTTTGCACAGATACCACAGTTTCCTCTGATCGCGAAGCCGACCTTTTTGTTTTCTTTCAAATATCCTCTTTGTATTAATTTCCTGAGTTATTCTATGTCTTTATATTATTGATATTATTTATATCAATAATAATAAATAATACATGAATTTTATGCATTAAATATTAGAAATATATGTCGTAAACGTTATGTATATAAATTACAGAGTATATATAAGTAGTCAGATAAAATGTACACACACACTCAGTTATCTTCGTTAAATATTTTACACATTTTATACTTTAAAAATTATACTAAAGCATTTTACAGGGATATAGTGGTGTTCAAAGAAATTACATCACGCCTTAAAATCTTAATTTTTGTCACTTAAACCGAGCCGCCTTTTTTTTTTTTTTTTTTTTTTTTCAACTATAGCTCTGCAGGAGTTCGTCGTGCTATGAGTGTGCTACCAAGACAAGTTACGTCACTATGTTTGTTTTAAGGAAGGAATTTCGGCGTTTTTTATTGCTGATCGTGTGTTTCATAATCAGCCGATAGTCAGTAGCTTTCTTTGCAAAGTCAACAATACTGATCTGATAATTGGAAAAAAAAAACCCAGTCCAAATGGCAAAACAGATCCGTGTTTTGAAGTACTTGTCTTAAAAACCGTAAAGCTTCTTCTGTTGAACTGAAATGGGAATGGTAAGAACATTCGGGAGTCGTAGCAAGTTCAGGAATAGTCAGAAGACGCCTTTTCAAACAAGGACTTGAAGCTTCTCCTTACACCAAGAATGAAAAAAGCCCGATTGGAATAGTGCAAAGATCATATCAAATGGATTCCAGATCAGTGGAAGTCAGTAATTGTCTCTGATGAGAAAAATTTCAACCTACATGACGATATTAGGTGCATTATTCGCCGAAGAATGACATCGAGACTCCAATATTACACTGAAATTCCCTATTAGCCAAATAATATGGGACATTTCTGAAATCGGTCGCCTGCATTTTATTAAAAGTTCTTTAAATTCCAAAGTTTAAGAGGCGATATTGGACAGAAAATTGTTTCCAACAATTAGAGCTCATTTCTTACCGGCCTGTGTAACTACATCTTTCAGGACAACTCTGCTCCTGGCGAAAAGTGTAAGTAGGCACTTTACAAGTTACTATAGCTTCATTTCTACAGTAGAGATTCTACAGTAATGCTGTTACGTTTAATACGGGTGAAAAAAACAGTTAGCTGAAAGGTCCAGTGTAGAAAGATTTTAAATGGTCAAGGAAAAGCTGTGATCCTTTGTCCTGAACTGTTAGCATCTTATATAATTTGTAGTTGAGAAAAAGAAACCAAAGACCTTCAGAGAACTTTAGGAAGCCATAATTGGTTAATGCACGACTTCACAGCAGTCACGCTGTAAGAAAATCTTTGGTTTCTAAAAGATTAATGGATTCGGTGGCACAAGGTACAAAATAAGCAGTTATTGTAAGACTAAAAATTTGCGGCTCCACAATGGATGATCGAAGTTGGCATTAATTGTAATGTCAAGATTGCCAACAAGTAATAGTGTAGAGATAAAGTAAGAGTTTTTCTCTCATTGTACACTGAATCATAAAGCAACTCGGTTATAATCTGAAGGTGCTTTTCTTTCCTTGATGGTTGTCTTTCCATGGTCTTCCTTAACAATTTTACCGGGACATTGTCAAACGTAAATTTGCATTTCAGTGAAATAAAACTCTTTCTATACAATACTTTCAAATATTTACGTTTCGTCGTAAAATATTGATTATCATGAGGCCATATACGAAGTTATTATTCTTCAGAATCTCTCATTCTTTCAGCTTAACTCATCATCTGTCCTCGTTATCTTTGGGCCACAATTATATAAAGTAGATGATTTCATACTGATTTCTGTTTCCCAGCTAAAAACTGTTGAAACATCAATTTGTGAGCTGCTGACTTAATAGCCGGTAATGTATTACAGTTGAACTCACTTTATAACGAGCACGGGTTATAACGAGCGAGGAAAGAGACAAGTTGGTTGTTGATATATTTTACGAGCAACATTTCGTGGTTGTTGAGCGCTTCGTGGATATAACGAGCAAATCTTTAAGCCTTTATAACAAGTTGACTGAGTGAGGGTCTAGTTAATGTTGTGTGGAGCGCAAACTAACTTCAAAGAGCTTTATATTATTGAAACCAATTCGAATGTCAATTTCTTTTTTTCTCAAGAAAATAAAAGACATTGATTATAAATTTGAAACCTGTTAGAATTGAAACAAACTTCACTGGAAAACAGTATCTTTAAAATAAATAAAATAGATAACGCAGTACATTTAGCTTTTCGAAGAATGTATTACTTTCGAATTAATTATAGAAGAGCGTAATTTATCAATAAATGGTTAATTACATAATCGTAAGCTATGTTTATTCATTATTGTTTTCATTCTGTGCGCGTTCTGTGATAAGAGAATAACAGCCTCAACAAAGAATATAAAGTCAATACTGAGAAGGGCAGGAGGAACGAACCCGTTAGATGCTGTAAGAAAAGGACTGCAAAATAGGATCCCGTACTTATTATGTTTTTTTTTTTTCTGGTTGGAATATGGACCTTGCTTTCTTTCTTTCTTCCTTTTTCTGGCTGGATCTTCGAGCAATTTATTGATCACACTCTCTGGCCGAAAAAAAATAAACAAAACCAGCTATTTTCCCTGTACCGGGTAACGTCATAACGAGATACATTGGGCTGAGTATTCTTCAGATATTAAAGTTTCGAACTGACAGTTTAATGTTTCTTAAACTAATATTTCCGCCATTGGTAGATTTAAATTTAAATGTCCTAAGCTTTCTTGAAGTGAATTGCTAACTAGGTTTTTACGTACTTCGAAAATATTGGATGACTTGAGACATTAGGCCAGTTCATGCAAACCACTTCGTTGTATCAGTTCAGGAAATTAATCTTCACTAACTTTTTCACTTTAATTCTTTTAATTAGATAGCAAACTTTCTATTGATATCGTATCGTATAAAAAAAATTCAACCTAAAAACGAAACTTTTTTTTTTTTTTTTTTTTTTAAGAAGCTGTTCCTTAATCTTTCTTGTTATTCACTTGTCATTTGCAAATATTGCCCTCTTTCGGTATTTTTTGTAACTAAACTGCTTCAGACAGAGTTGTTGGCCTTTTTTTTCTTTCTGTGTATTAAATATTCTGTGTATTAATATATTGTAACTTTTTTATAAGTGTTCTAGATTTGCATGGAAAGAGTGAGAGAGAGAAGATTTGATGTCAGATTTAACTTAAAATGAATTTTTAATCATTCATTTTTCTTTTAATTTTCATTAAAAATTTATTGAGCATTTTTCTATATTTTCAATGATGGGTGTTTATTGATTTCAGTCGAATATTAATTTTTATTTTAGTTTATTATTAAGCTCAATTAAAATGTTGTAAAAGTTTTAAAGTAAAATGGACGTTATAATTCAATCCTACCTTTCAAAAAATTAATAAAAAACTAGAACAACAAAACAAAATATAGAAGTGAATTTTTGTTTTTCTCTTTTTCTGTCTTTCTACTTTTCTTTTTTGGATGGAAAAGCTTTGAAATTCTTCTTCTTCTTTAAAGCGTTGGCTGTTCGCTCTTCTGGGTTGTCATCTTGTACCTGTCCTGTGTCTTCTCCTATTTCACAGGCCGTTGGCGAGACCATGGGGCGTAGCTCTTTGGCGCCGATAAATTCGCGCGCTTTGCTTGACTGTGTTTGTTTCTTATGAGGGGTTTTCGTGGCAGTGGAGTCGAACAGGTGCTTTCCATGGACAAGAAGATCGTCCGCTGTGATGGACGCCAGAGCAAACTTTTCCCTTTGCATTCGCCACTCACGCGCCGTGGGTTATCTAAAGATGAAAGCAAAAAAAACCACTTCCAGTAACCCTGACAACGGAGAGGGAAAAAAATAGCCAAAATAACTCACAACTAAAATTACATTAGAATTGCGAACTTAAAATAGGAAAATTAATGAGAGAGTAAACAATTAATTAAAAAAGCCCAATTTAATATTATTATTTTTTTACTATTATAATAGAATGTTAGAATTCGCATTGGAGATTTTAAATTCATCCGTATTTAGTTGTTTGCTTTGAGCAGTTCTATTTTCTTTTGTTTGGCAGATATTAATTGTTTCATTTAGTAGTTTCTAGTAAAACTGTTTGTATAAATAAATGTTAAAAATTTTACATCGCTGTATTAACACGTTCATCCTTTTTAATATAACTAACATTTAAACACAAATTTTAACATTTCTAAGAGAATATTTAAATATACTTTGGGGAGTTTTTAATATATAATATTCATTTTCCTTTTTAAGAAAAAAAAATTGGCTCTTACGTTACCTAAATTTATAAGGATATAATAGTCTTTCAACAGAGTTGTTATTGTTATATATCCAGTGTAGGTATTTTCTTAGGTTAATTTTTTTTTTTTTGAGATTTTCGCCTTAAATTCTTATTAATCGTTATTCATTGACTTTTGTTAGTTTATCATCTTTATTAATGTATCTTAGGTAAACATTGTAGTCCTAGAATTCAAATCATCAAAAATTCAGTGTGTTTAAATAATATCACACCCCTTGTTTGCTGTTCATTTCTAATTAAACTTTATCTAGATCTAAGTTCAGTTTGATCAGTTCAAATGTGTATTTTCACAGCAGCGTAGGCTTTACATTTACTGAGTCAACTTAACAAATGTATATCGTCCTATTTACGTAAATATATATTGTTGTTTATTTACAGTTAGAATAATAATTAAGCATCGTATTATGTATACCGTATTATTACAGATCTAACCACGGACCACCAAAATCATAAATTAACAAACTTATAAGTAATTGAATAACAAAGAAGACAAAACATCTTTATTTATTAAATTATAGATTATATTGACTATACGAGAAAATCTAATATACACGTAAAGGAAATAAAGGTCGACATTTCAGTTCGAAATGTTAGTTCATTTTTCGAATGGATTATTCTAAGTCATTCAATACGTGTTTACGGCGAATCTTGTGGATGTATAACAACGCAGACACCTACGCTCTGATTTATAAATTACTCAATTAGATTTATGTCAGATTTCATATTTAACAAGTTAATTCATTTTGTCGTAGATATCATCACATTTCGTCAGTTGTAAAACCCGTTTGGAGGATTAAATGTCCACGATTGATATGAATGATCTGAATGAACGGATTGCTTGTCGATTTCAATAAGGCGTTTCTTCGAAAATAGTGGGGAAAAAAATCAAAATTGTATTTCATTGTAAGATCATCTCTTTCTATAAATGCAATTGTCAAGTTTCAGAACAATCATTCATTGGTTCAAAAGTTGAATATAATATAAAGTTGAAGCTGCGATTTTACGATTCTGAGGGAATAGTAGTTAGGATTTTTTTTTGTATTAAAGGCTTTGCCTTTGTCGCTGTCGAAAGGCGCCCTCCAATCGGAGACCCGCCCCCTACTAGGGAGCAGATACTGCGGTGGTTTCCCGTTGCCTTCCCCAGGTAGCCATTTATGGTCAATCTTCAGACCTGAAGAGAAAGTGAACAAGAGGCTGACAGGATAGCAAACAACCAAGCCGCGACCGGGATTCAAACCAAGGTTCCGACGCATCTGTAACTTAGGAGGCCGCCGCCTTGTCACCTAAGAATTTAAGAGCAACGACCCGAAAACTGTAAACATAAATGAATTAATAATAATTGATATTTAAGCGCGAATGAATAAAGATATTGCCGATATCTCTTCACTAGATCTTCAGTAGGCATGAGCTACCAAATTGACTAAAAATTTTGGTAGTAAGTAATAAGTTTGGATGAAAACGCCGCTAGGGGAATTTATTTCCTTTAATCTTAATATATTCTCTCTTTTTTTTTCTTTTATCTTGTAAGTCAATTTAAAAACGCTTTTTCTTGTTCCTCCGCGGTCCTATTCTTCGGGAAGTAAAATGCATTTCATCTCCCAGAAGCCTCTAACAAGGTTAGAACGTTAAAGGGATGATGTAACGCCCTCTAGCGTTTCACTTTGCATCCAATTATCGCAGCGGCCCTCTAGTGGTTACTAATCTAATCGCATGTAAATCCACGGGTTACAAATGTCGACCGAGACCTTAAAGGATTAGTGTAGCACCGACGCCTTTACAGAGGAATTAAGCATTGGATGGACACGACTAATTGCCCCCTCCCCCTCCCTAACACCCCCTTCCCCCTTCTGTCAGGAGCTGCTGCTGTTGCTTCGGTCTTGGTATTTGGGAGTAGTTGCCACTTACTGCACGAACGCAAGGTCAGAAGGAATGATTAAGAATGGTCAGCTAATTAGAAGAGAACGAAAGGGAAAGGAGGAAGATTTGTAAACAGAAAAAAAAAAAATGGAAGAACGAAACTTTTAAGTCTATCGTTAAATACATACTCTGGATTCGTAATGGCGACGAATTTTATTTTTTTGGAAATAGTAAATGAAATACTTGTTTTGATAAAAGCGCTACAAAATTGTTGTCAGCGGGTTTTACCAACAAGGCCTACAACGTCTGCTTCAGATTTGTTAGTTAGTTAGTTAGTTAGTTAGTTAGTTAGTTAGTTAGTTAGTTAACAAAGATATTGGTGCATGCTTTCTTTCCGTAAGGCCATTGCAGCAATGAAGATTGCTAATTAGAATTCATTATTACAGTAATCTGATAGGAAAAAAAAATATAAGTGTCCTTCTTAGCTACCTGACAGAGGTCGCAGAAATATGTCGTTGACTACTAAAAAAAAAACTCATCGTCCTTCCTGAGTGTTACATCGATGTGATCAGTCGGAGTCGTGAAATCACAATTTTTTTTTGCGGAATCGGAGTCGGACTTGATTACATTTCTGGAGTCAGACTCTGGAAAGAAGAACACAAAAAAGAAAAGAAAGTTTTGCGGCTTCACAGTTCTTAATATTGTTTGATGTCACTGTTTAGACCATGTTCCTGCGTACATACAAAATTCGATTTCCTACAAAATAAGTGGCGAACAAGTCTAAAAAAAAAGTTTTTAAGGACAGTTGCTTAAAAATTGTCATCCATTCTTTAAAACTTTTTAATAAATGAATGAAGACTTCTGTCTTCAATGGGATTCAAGTAAAGAAAGGTCGCACAAACTGTCCCTGTTTATCTATATATATAAAAATGAATGTATCTTTCTTTCTTTCTTTCTTTGTCTGTCCTTTATACACTCTTAGGCCCTTTGACCTATCTGGACCAAACTTTGCAGAATTACTCTTTAGGACCCTGCGCAAAAGATAGGCTATCTTAGAATCCGGACCCCCCCCCCAAAAAAAAAAGGGGTTGAAAAGGGGTAAAAGCCCTGAAAAATCCAATATCCACCTGATGGTTAAAATAAGAACTACACAAATATTGTGTAAAGTGAAAAATTCCCTCTCCTATGGGGGGCAGGGACACCACACTTGGGTGGGAGGAAGCTAACACAAAGGCTGAAGTATCCCACCCCCGACCGACACCGGGACCTTATATTTAGGGCCCCTTCTCGGGCCCCCAAGTCAATTGCAAATAAGGAAAAATTCGCTCTCCTTTGGGGGGCAGGGACACCCCACTTGGGTGGGGGGATGGCGACACAAGGGCCTAAGTGTCCCACCCCCGATCGACACTGGGACCTTATATTTACGGCCCCTTCTCACGAGCCCTTTCTGTCTTTGAGTGGCATTGCAACGCATGCCGGGTACAGCTAGTTGTTTATAAAATTGACTTTCTTGAAACTAAAAGATGTGTGGAAAATTAATAAATAGGAACATTAATAACTCCTGTTATTGTTTATATATTTTATGTTGTTATTACTACTATTCTGTTATTACTTACTACCCAGCTTTGCCCGGAAAAATGTAATATTCTGTTAATTGTATTCTCTTTTCAACTTATGAATACAGGGTTTGCACTTTGGGTGTTTTTTTGACGACCCAACAGTTTAATAAAAAATTGTTAAACATATGGGAAGGGATGATTTCACCCACTCCGCCTTGTCCCTTCTTGTCCTTCCGGTGAGACATCCAATGTTTTTAAAATACGAATTTTTAACCATATGTTGCTAAAGAATGAGATTGGGGAACTCTTCGCACCTCCTCTTGGTCCATGGACGAGTCAGTGTTGTCCTTACTTTAAAATGATCCCATGCAAAAGCTTGGCGGCAGACAGAGTTGCGAAACTCCGAAACTTGTTTGACGACTTTTTCTCTCGGTCAAGCGGACTCCGACTCGACCTTCGTCCCGAACCAAACATAAATGACGGTGTCCAGGAAAAAAGAAACATTCCTAACCGAGAGGAGGCTTCTGTGTATTGATCTCTGCCATTCAGGGAAGCACCACATTCTGCACAATAAGAACGGGCGCTAGTGGGATAAAAGAAGCTTAAATGAAAAAACTACGTTGTACCCTACAGTTAGTATACAGTAAAATGTGTGTGATAGATCAAAGGGTATGGGAATGTATAAGGGAAGAGACGGAGAAGCAAAAATCCCCTTATTTATTTATTTATTTATTTACTTTTAGAAAAGACGTGATCATTTTTCCGTTTATATTATTATTTTGATCACAACTTTTCTGATAAAACGTGGCAGTGGACGATAGTATATGATTTATAATTATTAATAAACCATATGGTTATTGTTAATAACCATAAGCCAAAGGAAGTGAGATAAAGTCGTTTTTTGTGTGATTTTGTGCCTCAATGTTTTTTTTTTTTTTCCTTTCTTTTTTCTTTTTAATGGGTTCCCTAATCTTTATTAGAATCTTGATGAGGCGTTGCCTTTTCGATGTCTTAAGGGTAACACCTTTACCAAACGTTATTTGAAGAGAAAACGCGGATACTTAGGAGAGAAAGAGAGAGAGAGAAAAAAAAAAGATTTATGGCTCTGTATTTCCTCCACGTTATTGCTAAAAACACCGATATTTCTTAATTACTTCCTTGGCTGGAGCTGTCGTTGCATCCTAGAGGGATATCACTCATCGAAAAACAAATGCCACACATAGCCTTAAATTTCTGCTGCTAGATTTAACGACCGCTAAGAGAAGAGGAAAATGGGATGCTAACAACTGCCTCGCTTATGAATTTCGTTTTCTTTTGCTTTTCGCGTTATAACTTATTAATAACACTTTTGTGTCAACGAAGTAATTTGCAACGGTGTCTCCTATACATTGTTAATTTTAGCTGAAATAAAGAATCATCTATCTTTCTCAGTAATTTCAAACTTGGAATTTGATTGGAACTTTGATATTTCAGAATAAACATTAGGGCGACAACATTTTTTGCTTCAAAGTCCGGTTTTTAATTTTTTTAACGGAAATCACTGCAGATCATCATGTCCTTTGCGTAATCTCAAAGAAAACGTTGGAGTTGTTATTCGTGAATTTTTAGGGTTTCTTTTTATTAGTATAATTCTTTTAAGAATGTGAATTCCCTCTATCTCTCTCTCTCTCTCGTAACAGGAAATTTTTATACGAATTTAAAGTGATCAAATATTTGTCGTCATTTAACAACTTGAATTTTAAATAAAGCCAGGCATGGGGAGACCTTTAAAAGTTTCTCTTCGAGTTATAAGCGAGTAAACATCGTCTTTATTTACCATTTCATCGTAATTTATTCAGCATTAATTTCTGAATAAAACAAATATTATACATTTAATTGAAGGCATACAGAGCCATTGAAGCGTTACAGATGTAACACTTACAGTAGTTTAACTACAAACATGTGAGGCGCTACAACGTAAATCATTAAAACGCAGAATTTATTTTATGCAAATCAAATACAGTTGAGTGAGAAGTTAAAGTGTTTTGTAATTTTAGCCACAGTTTTAATAGGAATTGTGATGATTATTAAATTAGTCTGTCTGGATGTATGTATGAGTGCATTCCGCACTCTTTCTGCTAAATAACTACTAGAACTTCTTGGAAATTAGTATGCTTGTTTAAAGACTGCTTAGTATGTGATAAGGACTTGTTTGACGGTAAAAATTCCCGTACAAAAAAAAAAAAATTGGAAACGAAACAATGATTAGGAACTCCGATAATTATTTGTAAACGGATTTCCTCGTCCTTTGATAAAAGTACTCGATACTTTTCCACATGGAATTACAGTAAAGCATTGATTACCCGAAACAAAGCGGCACGGGAGGGGGGGTTCGGATAACTGATATTTCGGATAGCCGATCACTTACGAAAAAATTGTACCAGTAAAATTGTACCGGTTACTATAGCAGTGATGCGTAATTTGCTTGCCTTAAAACCCCCAGGTGTGACATTTCATTCTTAGAAACTAGTGATTTTGTTGGCATTTTCTTCCAATGCAGACCACTTTCGTCTGCGTTGTAGACATTGGTTTTTTTGTAACCTTCCTTTTCAATGTGTTTTTTTAAAAGACTCTTTAAAATGTGCAGCTGCTTCAGTATCAGCAGACAGTTTTTCACCCTAGATGTTCAGTTTCCTAATTCCATGCCTAGTATTTTATCTACTAAAACGCCTTTGGTTAACCGAGGATGTTTCGGTTGATTGGTATTCGGATAATCGATGCTCTACTGTGGTAGACTCGAATAGTCCAAATCTTCTTACTCGGGAAAAACAAAAAAAACCTTTGACTGCTTTTCTTTCAACTGTAGAATATACATATATTTTTTCATTATGCAATTTGATCACTTGAAGAGGTTGCTGTGAAGTTGATAATAATCTATTTCAAACGGATGGTTTTCTTTCCCTCTACTGCCAATGCCAGGCAGTGAAACACTCCCTTTTTCCGCTGTTCCTCCCTTCAAGTGTTCATTGAGTGTTCAAAGAAATTTCGCACAACACAACCGAATTTTATCAGTTATTTACTGGAAAGTATTGGCTAAGCGATAACACACCGCAGGCTACTTTTACCAGTATTTTACACCACGAAATTATGCTTTCTCTTAGCTGGACTTTCATTCAGAGGTTCTGCAAAAAGATTTTTTTTTTTTTGTAGAAATGAGAGCTTATAAAAAGAAAAAAAAAATTAAAGTATTTGTGCATTATCTGTTATAAGTTACAAACTGGAACATTCTTTTGAAAATCAACTTAGGCTACATTTCTAGGAAAGTTAGGCTTAACAATTCACTCAGCCTTTTGTATGTTTTTTCCTTTAATAACTTCTGAACCGCTGATGGATCTTGAAACTTAGTACAGTGAAACTTGGATAATTCGAACTTCTTTAATTCGAATTTTTTGCTCGGTCCCTAGAATTCTGTATTAAAATAATGTTAAAAAAATCGTGGATAATTCGAATTTTATTTTGGATAATTCGAATTTTTTGTACGATTGTCCTTAAAATATTATGGTAAAAATTATTCCTGAGACTTTTCTCAGCTAAGGTACATTATTTATTTTAACTGTCTTTCTAAGGAAAACAAAAGCCGACGACGCTTTTTTGAAGGTCAGTGTAATGTAGAGGATTCTATTTTTGTATCAATTGATAGGTTGGAATCATATGCTTTGATTCAAAGATTGCATTCAATGAAGCAATTAAAAATATCTGCCTTTTTTTTTTTTTAAAGTGATGAATAATTAAGCTAGTAATTGTTTGGGTAGTAAACTTTTACGTGTGCTAAAGAGTATCCAAACTTTGAGTAACGGCCAAACACACCAATATAAAATAATAAATTAAACAGTTAAAAAATGACTAAAAAATGTACAGTTTCGATTTGAAGCGTACAAATCTTGAGGAAAAATGGAAAAAAAAAAATGTAGCGGTATTCTTAGATGAAGTTTATGTGTTAAATCTTTGATCGTGGAGTTAATCTTTTTTATTTATCTCTTCTGTTTCAGAGAATATATGTAATTCGAATTTTTGGATATTTCGAATTTTTTCTCTGGTTCCTTCAACTTCGAATTATCCAAGTTTGACTGTAGATAATCTGACTTTTATATTTGAAATCTTTTATAAGTGAATCTTTGTCTAGAAAATAGAAAAAGAAGAAAATAGACAACGAATTCCCATAGAAAATCATGAGAATCTAAACGGTGGATTTAAGCTTATTTTAAATAATGAATTTTAATCCCTTTTAGAAAATCTAATAATTTCTGCATGGCCTTGGGTAGATGAAAGTTAATTAAATTTCGACAATTTAAGTGCAGATTTATTTTTTTTTATTTTATTTTTTTTTTTCGGTAGATATTAAAATTGGAAAATAATCGTAGGCTTTTTGTTTTTTTTTTACATTTTTCGCTACTTCAGAAAAAATAAACAATCAAATTTTAAGAAATCACATTAAGGAAAATAGATTTTCAGCTCTTCGGCTTCTTTTTTATATAAAATATGTAAATGTGGAAAAAAAAATAATGAAGTTTTAGAATTAGAGCTATTGGAATCGTTCTCTCTCTCCCGGAAGTGGGATCCCACAAAAAGAAACAACAAAAAGAATATCACTGTAAATCATTACAGTGTCAAAACCTCGGACAACTAACGCTAGACACAAAAGGCATTTATGAAACATTGAGGTAAATCTGGCTGATGAGTCTTTATAAGGATGAAACAGCTGTCCCCGATCTCGTTAAACTCCAGGGGAGAATGGAAAATTGTAAAATCTCTCATTTCTTTATTTTTATTTTTGAATTAGTGGACTCAGTAGAAATTCCCTCTTACGTTGATTGATATAAATATCTTATTCAAGCTTGCTTGTATTTTTTTACAAAATTGTTGGTCCTGTAATAACACTACTTCGTATATATTGCTATTTCGATCAACGCAAGTTGTTGTCTCGTGATAGGATGTTCATTAACGGCGCCAGTATTGACAAACTTAACGAGCAAGTCTTTTATTTGCTGCAATGGGATTAAATTTCAAAGTATCGCTTGTCTTTTCCAATCCGTTGCTATTTGTAAGTTCTTCGTAGCTTCATACGTTTTAATTATCCTTTAAGCTCACAACGTAAACTTGGAAGTCTTGTTCAATGTTTACAGATGATACAATCCTTTTAATCATCTGTTTCGCTAATCCGCAGAATGATGATACAATCAGGTGTAATCCATACGACGTTGATTTTCTTTAATCTTAGTGAATGCTTGACGACATACTTTTAAATTAGTAAGCAATAAATGTTTCTCCGCAAAATGCTTCTAGTTCGAACTTCTAGTTATTTATTATCATTATTATTATCTGTCACAATTGTAAAAGAAAAAACTAAATTGTAATAAAACAAAATAAACAAAAATGGCAAAATGCTTAGCATATTTCGGTATAAATTATTTCAATTAAAACTTAGTTTTGTAGCAATTTTACAAAGATAACAAGCTAGTAACATGACTTGTGAATAATATTTTGATATTATTATAACTATAGGCATAATACCTCGATCATTTGGTTGGGAGGCAGGGAGTTGCAAAACATCTCGATGTCTTCTTTTATTTATTTTCGACGGATGATTGTCCAGTTTTTAAAAATGTTCTTTCGAAATAATAAAGTGTATTTCAGTTACTGGCACGAAAAAAAAATGAATAATTACAGTACATACAATACTCAGGTTGTAATCAAATATATAAAAAAAAAAAAATATTAAAAACTAAAATAAAAAACAGTATTCGAATTTAACTAAATTTCATAATTAAAAAGTAAAGGTTTTCGACTATAGGCCTTGCAGGTCCTTGGGTGCGCGGGAAGTTTTAAGTTCCCAACGACTAAGGGACTTGTTGGTGACCTGCCCGCCTTTTAACCCGAGCAAGAAATATGGCAGGCATTTGACAAGGGCTGGTTGAACCCTAGGGTTACTCTAGAATAACTTTGGAAAAATTCCCACCACCGCCGGTTCCTTCAGTCCGCAGCGCCTTAACACCTGGGCCACCGCACCCCAAGTTTCATAATTAGTTTATTCTTATTATTTACATTTACATGGGCTTCGTTAAATAATTCACAGAACATTAATAAATTCTGAATGTTACGCTCACATTCTTTCGGAGTGGGTCAGAGATCAAATGACGCATTGGAAAATAAGAATTGTTGCAAAATATTGTTACTTTACCCGTCATCTGCGAATTGAAAAACATCACGCTTAGGTGAAATTTATTTTTATAAATTCGTTATTCACAGTCCAGTTAATTAATCCAATAAATTCTTTATTCTGTTTCTTTCCTATTTATATGATTGTTTTTGTTTTTCGGTATTTCTGTCGTGTGATTGTATAGCTTGAGAGTTCAACTATCTATTACATTAATCTGTCTAATTAATATTATTAATTTAGGCCGCGCGGTTGGCTTTGTCCTATGGCATCGGCCTCTGACCTCTAAGTACCGGGTTCGGTTCTCATGTGGGTTTCGCGATGGTGGACGATCCGCGCTGGGCAGGTTTTCTCGTGGTTCTCCCGTTTCCTCTGCACTTCTCCCACCATACTTTCTCAGTCTTTCTCTCCATCTTACTTCCGTGGGATAGTACAATAGATCTCCGGTCGCTTGGCTTCTCTGCCACCCACATTCACTACATAACATAAACATAATATGATTAATTTTATGTATTTTATTTTATTTTAAAATTACAATTTTAAAATTTTAAAAGTCTGTCAATTATTAGTTGCATCGGGCTGTGTTGTATTTTTTTTTTTTTTTAATTGTGAGGTTTTTGTTTTTAATTCACATTTACTTTAATGTTAAGTTGAATTTCGGAATGAACAATGAACCAAAGAAACGATAAACTCGGAACGTTTCATTTGAGGTTTTTTCTTTCTTTTCCTTTAGCCTTTCTTTTTTTCTATTTTGTTTTTGTTTCTTCCACATTCACTACCACTTAAATTCTCTAAACGGAACGCATTGTCGTTTTAGCTTATTTCAAGTCTTCTAAAGTAAATGATGTTAGCATCTAATTTTTTTTTTTTTTTTTTTTTTTTATAACTAGGAAAGCTTTTTATACTTTGAGCGATTCGAAACGGTTTTAAAATTTTTTCCCTTTTCTTTAAAATATTCTAGGACTTCAAAAGGCTTTAAACGACTTCATAACATCGGTCGTAAACTCAAGAAAACGTCTGTTCTTATTTCCTTGGCTTCCAACAATTACAGTAATTTTGTGTTTTCTATTTTTTGTGAATATAAGTGCGCTGTATGTTTACTAAACTCTGATAATAAGCAGTAGATTTTAAGACACAATTTATACTAAAAAAAAAAAACCTTTTCACTAACAAGTAAAAATGCTTATTCTACAATGAAATGTTTTAAAGCAAATGTAGAATATTGTCTATTGAAAGTGACTTTTAATGCATTATCTGGATGATTTCAGATTATTTAGCTCTTTATATCGCTGTCTTCTCTCTTATTTATCGTACAGTTTTATTTTAAACAAGTAAAAATATTTACTGAAAGAAAGAAGCTTAACTAAAAGATTAAGAAAGGGGGAGAAAAAAAAATTATACATAGCTGTTTAAAGAATAAAAATTTTTTAGAGATCTAAAACAGTCATACCCCCGTTTTGTGACAATTCCCTTTCGGACGCTTCACTCGTACGAGAGTTTTCATTTGCCACCATTTCGAATTTTGGCGACAGCTAATTCGGCGGTGCGATACTTTTCCACATGACACTACTGTACCGGCGTCCAGATGGCATCAGTTTGCTTATAAACACTGCGCTGAATCTCTTTGTATTATGTTTTGTTTAAGGGGTACATTAAACTACTTTATATATAAGTTACATATCTTTCTTTTTTTTCTTGCGATTATCATTTTTTACAAAAATAAATTGAAGATGAATTTTAAGACTAAAATACGGTGGAATTGGATGCATACAGCGTTTATTTAAGTTATAAGCGCTTTATTTACGTCTGTTTTATAGATACGGTATATAAAATGCAGCACAATACCATGCATCGATAAGTAAAAAAAAAAAAAAAGGCAGTGTTTGGCAATTCGACGAGTATCGCTTTATGATATGGAAACAGCAAAACAAAATCGTCATCTTGGTAGTCGTCTCCATTCCAGTAGAGGAACGCGGATATTCCGACAAACTGACAAAACGTCAGCCACATGTCGGGCTGTATGCCCGAGGGCCTGTATCTGCGTCCCTCTATCCGTAGCATACGTTTGCAGTGGTGTCACTCCATCGAAATTGGACAAGTCTTCAATGGGACACTGTACTCTTCACAGGTGAAAGTCGTTTCAGTTTTTATAGACATCAGCTGTGAAAGTGGTACTGCGTGCCATCATGACAATAAGCAGAAAAGGAACAGATATGGAAGTGGGAGGGTCATAGGAAGGAGGAATAGGGTATAGGGAGGAATCATGATTGTTGGATGCACCAAGCTACAGGTTCTTTCGTACCTCTTTCCTTGCAAAATTTCAATTACACTTTTTTATATCTTTTTCGGTAAGCAATTCAATCATTTTCTACATTTTTGTTGAAGGAGTTAGTTTACAGATAAAACAAAAATACGAATTATGACTTTCTGATTGAAATTATCATAAGATCTGCACATTTTAAGAAAGTCTGTACAGGCCTAGTGATTTTCTTGCCAGCAATGCTCTGTTGTTTCTGTACCACTTTTACTCTTTTGTAAAAATCTCCCGATTTCTTTCTTTCTTTTTTATTTGTCCGCCTAGTAATGCATTTTGCTTTTGACACTCAATCGACTAGTAATTTTTTTTAATCCTACGTTAGTCTGCGTATGAAACCTTATTGTTAAGAAGATTACTGTCTGGTAAATTGGCAATAAGTTACCTAAAGCAGAAGACCATGGGCTGTTCGATTCGTTTTACGACTGCATCTCTAGTAACGTAATATCGCCGTCGTAAAACGTGACCTTACCGCATCTGATTAAAGCTAACCAAGTAGACTTAGACATCAAACAAGAGACCAGAGAAGAAAAAGTTGTAAATGAAATTAAATAAAATAATTTTATTGTATGGAATCGTAACGAAAGGTCTTTTATTTCGACGATGCTAACCTTTCACTCATTTTATAGAATTCCTGACGCTCGTTCCACAAAAGGTCGCAAACACATTATTTTTAAGTCACGTTACGTTACTTAAGGTACATCGTTGTGAAAAACATCGGCTTCTGGTAATTGCTTCTCACTGCTTTAAACGAACAAACATAAAATGGTTTTTACATCCATTTCGAAATTATTACATTTCTTAATTGGGAAAACTAATACTAGTTCCAGCTTACTACTTAAATGTTTCCATTTCCTGTGAAAATGTAAGAAGTAATGTGGCATTGGTATTAGTTTTCCTAAAAAGTTCTTCCAAAACTTTCTTGAAAATACTCCTCTGAAAAGAGTAAGAGAGAAGAGGAGGCTTCGGCGCGAATTTTCATTATCTGTGGCAAAGAAGTTTAATTGCTTCAAGGAAGAAATTAAGTTGTTCTTATTCTTTCGATCATAAAATTGGAGAAAGAAAAACTGCCGAAAAGAGTCGTTGGTGCATCCTTTTTTTTTTTTTTGTTTCCTCCTTGCGTTTTCTTTTTCAGATAAATAAAAGAATGAATTTCTGGTGAGAAGGAAGGAGAGAAGAAAAAAAGAGGAGAAAAATAAATAAAAAGGACGAAAATGAAATTGAGGTTTTTCACCTAAAAACTTTCCCAAGTGTGATAGGGCGGAGAAACGTCAATGAATAATTTTTTTCTTCTACAGTTTAGAAGTCAATTAGTTAATTTGGCTGAAATTTTGATAATGGTTGTGCTTCGAGAACATTCAGAAGTTCACTAGAGCTCAAGGTTTTAATGTATGAATATTTAGATACGTTGTTTATATTTAAGATATTAAAAAAACAAAGTGAATTATAGCAAATTTGATTTTTTTTTTTTTAAAAAAAAGCAGGAATGGACAATCGTCTCTTAACGAAGCCAGAGCCAATTTTCTATAGTTTTTTGTAGTTTGGTTGCTAGTTACTTAATTTTTTAACCGAACACTACAAGAAAACTAAATACACCATTATATTCTGTAATACAGTTGCCAGCAATTTTGAAACAAAAGCTGAAAAATAAAAGGAAAACAAATGATAAAAATTACAATGAGAAACGACTGTTCATTGTAAACTGACTTGGACTTTCGATTGCCTCCAAATTACTTATATTTCTTTGTGTAAATTTTCTCAGGAATATTGTTTTAACTGTATAATATTGTCTATATTATCATATATTTAAGGAGACATTGATCCAGTTTGTGATGTCATTCATTTCATTAATCTGAAAATATCCGGATTGAACTGACTACTAATTTTTATAATCCTGGTTAATCATGCATATTTGTCAGTGCCTGCATCGTAAAATTAACAAGATCTTATCGTAAATCACCTATTAAATATACAGCGTATAAAATAAGCTTAAAGAACCACCACAATAACTTCCCTTGAAGAATCGGAGTTGGCAAGTAGTTGCTATGAGCTGTACTCTTAAAGATGGATTTTTCCGCAAGTATTTCCTAATATAACAACGCGTCTCCTTAATCCATAAATCTTTGCATGAAATTGACTTGTAGAATTGGGATAAGAAATTCGTAATATTGTTGTTGCTTGTTTCGTTCGGGTGTTGGAAGTTTTGGCGCCTTTTTGCTCCCTGCATTAGATTGAAAGAGGAATTCATAATTCCTTAATACTCGCAGTGTTACCGCGTTGTCTGCAGCCAAGATATCTTTCAGTTCGGCAATTTAAAAGAAAAACCCCGCCGTAATCAACACAGTGTTTTTTTCTTTTCCTTCCTTGTCTTTATCGAGTAATACGTTCGGCAACAGTTTCGGACCCATAAATCTCATTTTCATGGGCCATAAATCTTGTAGTGTTTGGCGCTTCAACAGAGCTTGCTTTGTAACTCGTTTTGTAGGTGTATGAGAGTATAATTTTCTTTCTCTCTACGAAATGCAATAACGCCGTCGACTTGATTGACATATTTATTAGGAGCCGTAATAAATCTAATTTAATAACTCGAAATATATATCATTCGGTCGAACGAGAATTTAAAAAAGAAAAAAAAAATCTAGAAATCGATATTCAGATTTGGTAAACAGCAGTAAATCTCGCCGGTTGGTGGCAGCACTGAAAATGATGAATGGCCTATAGATGGCAAACAATGGCCAACGCTATAGTATCGACATCGCAGGCCGAATTGAATATCTTGGCAATCTCTCATTCAGAAATGTTAGGGTGTTTTTCTTTGGGGGGGGGGGGGAGGATTGGGATTTTCGTTCTATCTTTAATTTTCGAATTTGTTTCTGAACTGAATTGCCTTTTGATGGTGTTTGGAAGAATGATAGAATGGTTTTGTGTGTTTGTTCCGAAAATTGTAGTCTTGTCAATCGCACTGATTTCAAAAATGAAAACGGATTGAAAAAAAAAAAAGAAGAGGAATGTAATAAATAATATACGAGATTAGTTAAACACTATCCGGATAATATAGTTTGAGTCCATATATATATATATATATATATAGGTTTAGGTAGAGTTGTACCATTATAAATATTTTTTTTTTTTTCTGTTTTGTCGTTATTTTCGGAATGCCCAAAAAGA
>JAFIDM010045642.1:0-22149 GCA_023159025.1 Thereuonema tuberculata
CGGGGCTTAATACTTATGCACAGCTCCAGTAGATTGTATTACGCAACACAACAAGCATAGTTTGAAAATTTATGGACACAACCACACATCCCTAACATCCCTTATCCTCTTTGCACACTTTTACATTTGGCAACATGTGCTTTGGTCCTTGACCCGCAATGTTGCCTTAGCTGGGAACCAAAGTATAGGAACATTTGTAACAATAATAAAAACTGAATTAACTAATTAATTGATGTCTAGTTAGTATTAATTGTAGCTCCTCCGCTCGAGATTTTTCTTGTATTAAACCGAACCATTTCATCTCCGGAAATTTCCATTCATTAAAAAAAATGTATCTGAAAGACTTTTAATCTTGAATAAGAATCGAAGACAAATGATTTTCGTAAATCTTATCAGCTTAAATTAGCTTTCCAAGACTTCTTTGTTTCTTTATTTGAAGAAAACAATTATTTTGGTTGTTTTATTATTATTATTATAAAAGTTTCAAACCATGGGTTTCCCCAGCAAAGACAATACGGCAGGTCAAGGACCAAAGCACATATTGCTAAGTGTAAAAAAAAAAGTGTGGAACAATGGTTAGGGATGTGTGGTTGTGTCCATAAATTTCCGAACTATGCGTGTTGTGTAATTCATACTATTATTATTATTATCTGTCAGAATTGAGTAACATAAACAAAGATCACTGTGATGACTTTACGGGCACCTAGAATAGTGTTAACGCTTTAGCCACTGAACTACTTAGATCTTATTCCTTATGGTCGGAATTTTTCGCTAGTTATTTCTCGACATCAATCCTAATGCTTTCCCCAATCCTCCGTCAGTAGGTAACAGATTTCTTTACGGATAGAGCGGGAAATCGTTCATTCCCATTACGCCAGTGATCACAGGAGTCTCCAGCTGCAGTGTTGCCCATCTTTTCTCGATGGCGCAAAGGCTTTCGATTCAAAGTTTTTCTTGTTGAAAACTTTTCCTCTCAATTAAATGTTGCTTCGATTAAAACAAATTCTTGAAAACCTTGAGCTTAAGGGAATAAAACAGCTCCACTGCGGCTGCAAGATGTTCTCAGCCCGATCCCATTTTTATTGAATCTCTCTGGTTTCGATGTCGCCGTCATTGGCTGAGATCAGTGGTAATCTTCCGCTTGGGTGGTTGCCATCCGCACGGGAAATAAATGGTTGCGAATCGGCGACTGTTTAAAGTTTATCGGAACCAAAGCGTCGTCGTATCGAATATCGTTGTTATTAAATCCATGAAAAATGAATGAACGAATTAAAGTGTCCGGAAACCCACGGCGACGAGGCTTAATAAATCGGTGTTGGTTTCATTACGGACCATTGCCTCTCGCTTTGCATCCGAAATGAAAAATGGGGATTCAGAAGTCAAACCAAATTGTAGTGGAAATTAATGGAATGTGGTGATGATTTTGATCGTTCGATCGCTCTGCGAACGCTCACTGACTAACTGGTTGCTCTCAGCAGTAAAGTGGGGGGGGGGGGGGTTTTGTTAGGGTTCTCCCATTTTTTCCAAAAAAAAAAAAAATCACTACTTCGTTTTATTTATGTTTATTATTATTGTTGTCTGTGCGTAATCAACTGTAAAATCATTTAAATACCGCTTTTTACACTTGTTTGTATATCGCGCCCAATGAAACATTGTCGTGTTTCGAAGTTTAGGCTTAATTTAAAAAAAAAAAAAAGAGAGTAAATGTAAAAAGAAAAAAAAACTTTTTGGGCTCTTCAAAAAAAAATGAACTTCCGACAGTTTCGAAATGTTTAAGCTAAATCTACTCTCACTTCATGGAAAAGAATACACTCCATTCTAATGTATGTGTTGTTCTTTTGCTTGAAGATGAATATGAACAGCATATTCCGAAACGGTTTGAAATTCCTACTTTCTTCCCATTACATTCTTCCTTATTTCTTTTTTTACTCCTCCCCCATTATTTTTGTTTTGAAAAAACTTTTAAAGGTGATTCTACTATATCCTTTGTAGTGCTTTGAAGAGATTAATGTTGGTGGACTTATCTCTTGTATGTGACATAGAAAATAAGGATTTCTACGAAATCTGTAATAGTTGTAGTGGATAGAACAAATGAAGAACTAATGATAAAAATATCATTAATTATAATGGCTACCAGTGCTTAGCAGAGGGGCTTTAATTTTGTTTGAGTCTCTCAGTCTCCTGTTGTATTTCACTTCTTGGCATTTAGCCACCGATAGGCGATGTTTGTCAATATCCCTCGCTTTGAGAAGTGACATTTTCCCTTTGCAAGCTGTTGTATTCGTCTAGTTAATTGTTTTGTTTGCGACGTCATTGATATTTAAATTCCTAAAAATCATTGCAGTAATTGCAGAATTATGATTCACTACGTCCAGGCTTATCTGCGGCCCAATAATAACTTAAACAGTTATGACAATTAACAATTTCCTTCATTAAGGATTAATTTCTCAAATTAAAGAATATGCATATATGAATATATTAATCGTCAGATTTGTCATTTTTCCAATCTACCGTGATTTTTAGATGAAGACGTATCATAGTCTTCATCATACGGTTGTTGAACTTAATGAGGTCCATATGCCTGAAGGTGAAATTCTTTGTTCAGTGCAGTGTAAGGGTGTTAACCGCTTTCTGAGGGTAGCTTTGGTCGTATTGATTTTTCTGGATTGAGCTTGAACGTTGTTTGCACAGATACCACAGTTTCCTCTGATCGCGAAGCCGACCTTTTTGTTTTCTTTCAAATATCCTCTTTGTATTAATTTCCTGAGTTATTCTATGTCTTTATATTATTGATATTATTTATATCAATAATAATAAATAATACATGAATTTTATGCATTAAATATTAGAAATATATGTCGTAAACGTTATGTATATAAATTACAGAGTATATATAAGTAGTCAGATAAAATGTACACACACACTCAGTTATCTTCGTTAAATATTTTACACATTTTATACTTTAAAAATTATACTAAAGCATTTTACAGGGATATAGTGGTGTTCAAAGAAATTACATCACGCCTTAAAATCTTAATTTTTGTCACTTAAACCGAGCCGCCTTTTTTTTTTTTTTTTTTTTTTCAACTATAGCTCTGCAGGAGTTCGTCGTGCTATGAGTGTGCTACCAAGACAAGTTACGTCACTATGTTTGTTTTAAGGAAGGAATTTCGGCGTTTTTTATTGCTGATCGTGTGTTTCATAATCAGCCGATAGTCAGTAGCTTTCTTTGCAAAGTCAACAATACTGATCTGATAATTGGAAAAAAAAAACCCAGTCCAAATGGCAAAACAGATCCGTGTTTTGAAGTACTTGTCTTAAAAACCGTAAAGCTTCTTCTGTTGAACTGAAATGGGAATGGTAAGAACATTCGGGAGTCGTAGCAAGTTCAGGAATAGTCAGAAGACGCCTTTTCAAACAAGGACTTGAAGCTTCTCCTTACACCAAGAATGAAAAAAGCCCGATTGGAATAGTGCAAAGATCATATCAAATGGATTCCAGATCAGTGGAAGTCAGTAATTGTCTCTGATGAGAAAAATTTCAACCTACATGACGATATTAGGTGCATTATTCGCCGAAGAATGACATCGAGACTCCAATATTACACTGAAATTCCCTATTAGCCAAATAATATGGGACATTTCTGAAATCGGTCGCCTGCATTTTATTAAAAGTTCTTTAAATTCCAAAGTTTAAGAGGCGATATTGGACAGAAAATTGTTTCCAACAATTAGAGCTCATTTCTTACCGGCCTGTGTAACTACATCTTTCAGGACAACTCTGCTCCTGGCGAAAAGTGTAAGTAGGCACTTTACAAGTTACTATAGCTTCATTTCTACAGTAGAGATTCTACAGTAATGCTGTTACGTTTAATACGGGTGAAAAAAACAGTTAGCTGAAAGGTCCAGTGTAGAAAGATTTTAAATGGTCAAGGAAAAGCTGTGATCCTTTGTCCTGAACTGTTAGCATCTTATATAATTTGTAGTTGAGAAAAAGAAACCAAAGACCTTCAGAGAACTTTAGGAAGCCATAATTGGTTAATGCACGACTTCACAGCAGTCACGCTGTAAGAAAATCTTTGGTTTCTAAAAGATTAATGGATTCGGTGGCACAAGGTACAAAATAAGCAGTTATTGTAAGACTAAAAATTTGCGGCTCCACAATGGATGATCGAAGTTGGCATTAATTGTAATGTCAAGATTGCCAACAAGTAATAGTGTAGAGATAAAGTAAGAGTTTTTCTCTCATTGTACACTGAATCATAAAGCAACTCGGTTATAATCTGAAGGTGCTTTTCTTTCCTTGATGGTTGTCTTTCCATGGTCTTCCTTAACAATTTTACCGGGACATTGTCAAACGTAAATTTGCATTTCAGTGAAATAAAACTCTTTCTATACAATACTTTCAAATATTTACGTTTCGTCGTAAAATATTGATTATCATGAGGCCATATACGAAGTTATTATTCTTCAGAATCTCTCATTCTTTCAGCTTAACTCATCATCTGTCCTCGTTATCTTTGGGCCACAATTATATAAAGTAGATGATTTCATACTGATTTCTGTTTCCCAGCTAAAAACTGTTGAAACATCAATTTGTGAGCTGCTGACTTAATAGCCGGTAATGTATTACAGTTGAACTCACTTTATAACGAGCACGGGTTATAACGAGCGAGGAAAGAGACAAGTTGGTTGTTGATATATTTTACGAGCAACATTTCGTGGTTGTTGAGCGCTTCGTGGATATAACGAGCAAATCTTTAAGCCTTTATAACAAGTTGACTGAGTGAGGGTCTAGTTAATGTTGTGTGGAGCGCAAACTAACTTCAAAGAGCTTTATATTATTGAAACCAATTCGAATGTCAATTTCTTTTTTTCTCAAGAAAATAAAAGACATTGATTATAAATTTGAAACCTGTTAGAATTGAAACAAACTTCACTGGAAAACAGTATCTTTAAAATAAATAAAATAGATAACGCAGTACATTTAGCTTTTCGAAGAATGTATTACTTTCGAATTAATTATAGAAGAGCGTAATTTATCAATAAATGGTTAATTACATAATCGTAAGCTATGTTTATTCATTATTGTTTTCATTCTGTGCGCGTTCTGTGATAAGAGAATAACAGCCTCAACAAAGAATATAAAGTCAATACTGAGAAGGGCAGGAGGAACGAACCCGTTAGATGCTGTAAGAAAAGGACTGCAAAATAGGATCCCGTACTTATTATGTTTTTTTTTTTTCTGGTTGGAATATGGACCTTGCTTTCTTTCTTTCTTCCTTTTTCTGGCTGGATCTTCGAGCAATTTATTGATCACACTCTCTGGCCGAAAAAAAATAAACAAAACCAGCTATTTTCCCTGTACCGGGTAACGTCATAACGAGATACATTGGGCTGAGTATTCTTCAGATATTAAAGTTTCGAACTGACAGTTTAATGTTTCTTAAACTAATATTTCCGCCATTGGTAGATTTAAATTTAAATGTCCTAAGCTTTCTTGAAGTGAATTGCTAACTAGGTTTTTACGTACTTCGAAAATATTGGATGACTTGAGACATTAGGCCAGTTCATGCAAACCACTTCGTTGTATCAGTTCAGGAAATTAATCTTCACTAACTTTTTCACTTTAATTCTTTTAATTAGATAGCAAACTTTCTATTGATATCGTATCGTATAAAAAAAATTCAACCTAAAAACGAAACTTTTTTTTTTTTTTTTTTTTTTAAGAAGCTGTTCCTTAATCTTTCTTGTTATTCACTTGTCATTTGCAAATATTGCCCTCTTTCGGTATTTTTTGTAACTAAACTGCTTCAGACAGAGTTGTTGGCCTTTTTTTTCTTTCTGTGTATTAAATATTCTGTGTATTAATATATTGTAACTTTTTTATAAGTGTTCTAGATTTGCATGGAAAGAGTGAGAGAGAGAAGATTTGATGTCAGATTTAACTTAAAATGAATTTTTAATCATTCATTTTTCTTTTAATTTTCATTAAAAATTTATTGAGCATTTTTCTATATTTTCAATGATGGGTGTTTATTGATTTCAGTCGAATATTAATTTTTATTTTAGTTTATTATTAAGCTCAATTAAAATGTTGTAAAAGTTTTAAAGTAAAATGGACGTTATAATTCAATCCTACCTTTCAAAAAATTAATAAAAAACTAGAACAACAAAACAAAATATAGAAGTGAATTTTTGTTTTTCTCTTTTTCTGTCTTTCTACTTTTCTTTTTTGGATGGAAAAGCTTTGAAATTCTTCTTCTTCTTTAAAGCGTTGGCTGTTCGCTCTTCTGGGTTGTCATCTTGTACCTGTCCTGTGTCTTCTCCTATTTCACAGGCCGTTGGCGAGACCATGGGGCGTAGCTCTTTGGCGCCGATAAATTCGCGCGCTTTGCTTGACTGTGTTTGTTTCTTATGAGGGGTTTTCGTGGCAGTGGAGTCGAACAGGTGCTTTCCATGGACAAGAAGATCGTCCGCTGTGATGGACGCCAGAGCAAACTTTTCCCTTTGCATTCGCCACTCACGCGCCGTGGGTTATCTAAAGATGAAAGCAAAAAAAACCACTTCCAGTAACCCTGACAACGGAGAGGGAAAAAAATAGCCAAAATAACTCACAACTAAAATTACATTAGAATTGCGAACTTAAAATAGGAAAATTAATGAGAGAGTAAACAATTAATTAAAAAAGCCCAATTTAATATTATTATTTTTTTACTATTATAATAGAATGTTAGAATTCGCATTGGAGATTTTAAATTCATCCGTATTTAGTTGTTTGCTTTGAGCAGTTCTATTTTCTTTTGTTTGGCAGATATTAATTGTTTCATTTAGTAGTTTCTAGTAAAACTGTTTGTATAAATAAATGTTAAAAATTTTACATCGCTGTATTAACACGTTCATCCTTTTTAATATAACTAACATTTAAACACAAATTTTAACATTTCTAAGAGAATATTTAAATATACTTTGGGGAGTTTTTAATATATAATATTCATTTTCCTTTTTAAGAAAAAAAAATTGGCTCTTACGTTACCTAAATTTATAAGGATATAATAGTCTTTCAACAGAGTTGTTATTGTTATATATCCAGTGTAGGTATTTTCTTAGGTTAATTTTTTTTTTTTTGAGATTTTCGCCTTAAATTCTTATTAATCGTTATTCATTGACTTTTGTTAGTTTATCATCTTTATTAATGTATCTTAGGTAAACATTGTAGTCCTAGAATTCAAATCATCAAAAATTCAGTGTGTTTAAATAATATCACACCCCTTGTTTGCTGTTCATTTCTAATTAAACTTTATCTAGATCTAAGTTCAGTTTGATCAGTTCAAATGTGTATTTTCACAGCAGCGTAGGCTTTACATTTACTGAGTCAACTTAACAAATGTATATCGTCCTATTTACGTAAATATATATTGTTGTTTATTTACAGTTAGAATAATAATTAAGCATCGTATTATGTATACCGTATTATTACAGATCTAACCACGGACCACCAAAATCATAAATTAACAAACTTATAAGTAATTGAATAACAAAGAAGACAAAACATCTTTATTTATTAAATTATAGATTATATTGACTATACGAGAAAATCTAATATACACGTAAAGGAAATAAAGGTCGACATTTCAGTTCGAAATGTTAGTTCATTTTTCGAATGGATTATTCTAAGTCATTCAATACGTGTTTACGGCGAATCTTGTGGATGTATAACAACGCAGACACCTACGCTCTGATTTATAAATTACTCAATTAGATTTATGTCAGATTTCATATTTAACAAGTTAATTCATTTTGTCGTAGATATCATCACATTTCGTCAGTTGTAAAACCCGTTTGGAGGATTAAATGTCCACGATTGATATGAATGATCTGAATGAACGGATTGCTTGTCGATTTCAATAAGGCGTTTCTTCGAAAATAGTGGGGAAAAAAATCAAAATTGTATTTCATTGTAAGATCATCTCTTTCTATAAATGCAATTGTCAAGTTTCAGAACAATCATTCATTGGTTCAAAAGTTGAATATAATATAAAGTTGAAGCTGCGATTTTACGATTCTGAGGGAATAGTAGTTAGGATTTTTTTTTGTATTAAAGGCTTTGCCTTTGTCGCTGTCGAAAGGCGCCCTCCAATCGGAGACCCGCCCCCTACTAGGGAGCAGATACTGCGGTGGTTTCCCGTTGCCTTCCCCAGGTAGCCATTTATGGTCAATCTTCAGACCTGAAGAGAAAGTGAACAAGAGGCTGACAGGATAGCAAACAACCAAGCCGCGACCGGGATTCAAACCAAGGTTCCGACGCATCTGTAACTTAGGAGGCCGCCGCCTTGTCACCTAAGAATTTAAGAGCAACGACCCGAAAACTGTAAACATAAATGAATTAATAATAATTGATATTTAAGCGCGAATGAATAAAGATATTGCCGATATCTCTTCACTAGATCTTCAGTAGGCATGAGCTACCAAATTGACTAAAAATTTTGGTAGTAAGTAATAAGTTTGGATGAAAACGCCGCTAGGGGAATTTATTTCCTTTAATCTTAATATATTCTCTCTTTTTTTTTCTTTTATCTTGTAAGTCAATTTAAAAACGCTTTTTCTTGTTCCTCCGCGGTCCTATTCTTCGGGAAGTAAAATGCATTTCATCTCCCAGAAGCCTCTAACAAGGTTAGAACGTTAAAGGGATGATGTAACGCCCTCTAGCGTTTCACTTTGCATCCAATTATCGCAGCGGCCCTCTAGTGGTTACTAATCTAATCGCATGTAAATCCACGGGTTACAAATGTCGACCGAGACCTTAAAGGATTAGTGTAGCACCGACGCCTTTACAGAGGAATTAAGCATTGGATGGACACGACTAATTGCCCCCTCCCCCTCCCTAACACCCCCTTCCCCCTTCTGTCAGGAGCTGCTGCTGTTGCTTCGGTCTTGGTATTTGGGAGTAGTTGCCACTTACTGCACGAACGCAAGGTCAGAAGGAATGATTAAGAATGGTCAGCTAATTAGAAGAGAACGAAAGGGAAAGGAGGAAGATTTGTAAACAGAAAAAAAAAAAATGGAAGAACGAAACTTTTAAGTCTATCGTTAAATACATACTCTGGATTCGTAATGGCGACGAATTTTATTTTTTTGGAAATAGTAAATGAAATACTTGTTTTGATAAAAGCGCTACAAAATTGTTGTCAGCGGGTTTTACCAACAAGGCCTACAACGTCTGCTTCAGATTTGTTAGTTAGTTAGTTAGTTAGTTAGTTAGTTAGTTAGTTAGTTAGTTAACAAAGATATTGGTGCATGCTTTCTTTCCGTAAGGCCATTGCAGCAATGAAGATTGCTAATTAGAATTCATTATTACAGTAATCTGATAGGAAAAAAAAATATAAGTGTCCTTCTTAGCTACCTGACAGAGGTCGCAGAAATATGTCGTTGACTACTAAAAAAAAAAACTCATCGTCCTTCCTGAGTGTTACATCGATGTGATCAGTCGGAGTCGTGAAATCACAATTTTTTTTTGCGGAATCGGAGTCGGACTTGATTACATTTCTGGAGTCAGACTCTGGAAAGAAGAACACAAAAAAGAAAAGAAAGTTTTGCGGCTTCACAGTTCTTAATATTGTTTGATGTCACTGTTTAGACCATGTTCCTGCGTACATACAAAATTCGATTTCCTACAAAATAAGTGGCGAACAAGTCTAAAAAAAAAGTTTTTAAGGACAGTTGCTTAAAAATTGTCATCCATTCTTTAAAACTTTTTAATAAATGAATGAAGACTTCTGTCTTCAATGGGATTCAAGTAAAGAAAGGTCGCACAAACTGTCCCTGTTTATCTATATATATAAAAATGAATGTATCTTTCTTTCTTTCTTTCTTTGTCTGTCCTTTATACACTCTTAGGCCCTTTGACCTATCTGGACCAAACTTTGCAGAATTACTCTTTAGGACCCTGCGCAAAAGATAGGCTATCTTAGAATCCGGACCCCCCCCCCCAAAAAAAAAAGGGGTTGAAAAGGGGTAAAAGCCCTGAAAAATCCAATATCCACCTGATGGTTAAAATAAGAACTACACAAATATTGTGTAAAGTGAAAAATTCCCTCTCCTATGGGGGGCAGGGACACCACACTTGGGTGGGAGGAAGCTAACACAAAGGCTGAAGTATCCCACCCCCGACCGACACCGGGACCTTATATTTAGGGCCCCTTCTCGGGCCCCCAAGTCAATTGCAAATAAGGAAAAATTCGCTCTCCTTTGGGGGGCAGGGACACCCCACTTGGGTGGGGGGATGGCGACACAAGGGCCTAAGTGTCCCACCCCCGATCGACACTGGGACCTTATATTTACGGCCCCTTCTCACGAGCCCTTTCTGTCTTTGAGTGGCATTGCAACGCATGCCGGGTACAGCTAGTTGTTTATAAAATTGACTTTCTTGAAACTAAAAGATGTGTGGAAAATTAATAAATAGGAACATTAATAACTCCTGTTATTGTTTATATATTTTATGTTGTTATTACTACTATTCTGTTATTACTTACTACCCAGCTTTGCCCGGAAAAATGTAATATTCTGTTAATTGTATTCTCTTTTCAACTTATGAATACAGGGTTTGCACTTTGGGTGTTTTTTTGACGACCCAACAGTTTAATAAAAAATTGTTAAACATATGGGAAGGGATGATTTCACCCACTCCGCCTTGTCCCTTCTTGTCCTTCCGGTGAGACATCCAATGTTTTTAAAATACGAATTTTTAACCATATGTTGCTAAAGAATGAGATTGGGGAACTCTTCGCACCTCCTCTTGGTCCATGGACGAGTCAGTGTTGTCCTTACTTTAAAATGATCCCATGCAAAAGCTTGGCGGCAGACAGAGTTGCGAAACTCCGAAACTTGTTTGACGACTTTTTCTCTCGGTCAAGCGGACTCCGACTCGACCTTCGTCCCGAACCAAACATAAATGACGGTGTCCAGGAAAAAAGAAACATTCCTAACCGAGAGGAGGCTTCTGTGTATTGATCTCTGCCATTCAGGGAAGCACCACATTCTGCACAATAAGAACGGGCGCTAGTGGGATAAAAGAAGCTTAAATGAAAAAACTACGTTGTACCCTACAGTTAGTATACAGTAAAATGTGTGTGATAGATCAAAGGGTATGGGAATGTATAAGGGAAGAGACGGAGAAGCAAAAATCCCCTTATTTATTTATTTATTTATTTACTTTTAGAAAAGACGTGATCATTTTTCCGTTTATATTATTATTTTGATCACAACTTTTCTGATAAAACGTGGCAGTGGACGATAGTATATGATTTATAATTATTAATAAACCATATGGTTATTGTTAATAACCATAAGCCAAAGGAAGTGAGATAAAGTCGTTTTTTGTGTGATTTTGTGCCTCAATGTTTTTTTTTTTTTTTCCTTTCTTTTTTCTTTTTAATGGGTTCCCTAATCTTTATTAGAATCTTGATGAGGCGTTGCCTTTTCGATGTCTTAAGGGTAACACCTTTACCAAACGTTATTTGAAGAGAAAACGCGGATACTTAGGAGAGAAAGAGAGAGAGAGAAAAAAAAAAGATTTATGGCTCTGTATTTCCTCCACGTTATTGCTAAAAACACCGATATTTCTTAATTACTTCCTTGGCTGGAGCTGTCGTTGCATCCTAGAGGGATATCACTCATCGAAAAACAAATGCCACACATAGCCTTAAATTTCTGCTGCTAGATTTAACGACCGCTAAGAGAAGAGGAAAATGGGATGCTAACAACTGCCTCGCTTATGAATTTCGTTTTCTTTTGCTTTTCGCGTTATAACTTATTAATAACACTTTTGTGTCAACGAAGTAATTTGCAACGGTGTCTCCTATACATTGTTAATTTTAGCTGAAATAAAGAATCATCTATCTTTCTCAGTAATTTCAAACTTGGAATTTGATTGGAACTTTGATATTTCAGAATAAACATTAGGGCGACAACATTTTTTGCTTCAAAGTCCGGTTTTTAATTTTTTTAACGGAAATCACTGCAGATCATCATGTCCTTTGCGTAATCTCAAAGAAAACGTTGGAGTTGTTATTCGTGAATTTTTAGGGTTTCTTTTTATTAGTATAATTCTTTTAAGAATGTGAATTCCCTCTATCTCTCTCTCTCTCTCGTAACAGGAAATTTTTATACGAATTTAAAGTGATCAAATATTTGTCGTCATTTAACAACTTGAATTTTAAATAAAGCCAGGCATGGGGAGACCTTTAAAAGTTTCTCTTCGAGTTATAAGCGAGTAAACATCGTCTTTATTTACCATTTCATCGTAATTTATTCAGCATTAATTTCTGAATAAAACAAATATTATACATTTAATTGAAGGCATACAGAGCCATTGAAGCGTTACAGATGTAACACTTACAGTAGTTTAACTACAAACATGTGAGGCGCTACAACGTAAATCATTAAAACGCAGAATTTATTTTATGCAAATCAAATACAGTTGAGTGAGAAGTTAAAGTGTTTTGTAATTTTAGCCACAGTTTTAATAGGAATTGTGATGATTATTAAATTAGTCTGTCTGGATGTATGTATGAGTGCATTCCGCACTCTTTCTGCTAAATAACTACTAGAACTTCTTGGAAATTAGTATGCTTGTTTAAAGACTGCTTAGTATGTGATAAGGACTTGTTTGACGGTAAAAATTCCCGTACAAAAAAAAAAAAATTGGAAACGAAACAATGATTAGGAACTCCGATAATTATTTGTAAACGGATTTCCTCGTCCTTTGATAAAAGTACTCGATACTTTTCCACATGGAATTACAGTAAAGCATTGATTACCCGAAACAAAGCGGCACGGGAGGGGGGGTTCGGATAACTGATATTTCGGATAGCCGATCACTTACGAAAAAATTGTACCAGTAAAATTGTACCGGTTACTATAGCAGTGATGCGTAATTTGCTTGCCTTAAAACCCCCAGGTGTGACATTTCATTCTTAGAAACTAGTGATTTTGTTGGCATTTTCTTCCAATGCAGACCACTTTCGTCTGCGTTGTAGACATTGGTTTTTTTGTAACCTTCCTTTTCAATGTGTTTTTTTAAAAGACTCTTTAAAATGTGCAGCTGCTTCAGTATCAGCAGACAGTTTTTCACCCTAGATGTTCAGTTTCCTAATTCCATGCCTAGTATTTTATCTACTAAAACGCCTTTGGTTAACCGAGGATGTTTCGGTTGATTGGTATTCGGATAATCGATGCTCTACTGTGGTAGACTCGAATAGTCCAAATCTTCTTACTCGGGAAAAACAAAAAAAACCTTTGACTGCTTTTCTTTCAACTGTAGAATATACATATATTTTTTCATTATGCAATTTGATCACTTGAAGAGGTTGCTGTGAAGTTGATAATAATCTATTTCAAACGGATGGTTTTCTTTCCCTCTACTGCCAATGCCAGGCAGTGAAACACTCCCTTTTTCCGCTGTTCCTCCCTTCAAGTGTTCATTGAGTGTTCAAAGAAATTTCGCACAACACAACCGAATTTTATCAGTTATTTACTGGAAAGTATTGGCTAAGCGATAACACACCGCAGGCTACTTTTACCAGTATTTTACACCACGAAATTATGCTTTCTCTTAGCTGGACTTTCATTCAGAGGTTCTGCAAAAAGATTTTTTTTTTTTTGTAGAAATGAGAGCTTATAAAAAGAAAAAAAAAATTAAAGTATTTGTGCATTATCTGTTATAAGTTACAAACTGGAACATTCTTTTGAAAATCAACTTAGGCTACATTTCTAGGAAAGTTAGGCTTAACAATTCACTCAGCCTTTTGTATGTTTTTTCCTTTAATAACTTCTGAACCGCTGATGGATCTTGAAACTTAGTACAGTGAAACTTGGATAATTCGAACTTCTTTAATTCGAATTTTTTGCTCGGTCCCTAGAATTCTGTATTAAAATAATGTTAAAAAAATCGTGGATAATTCGAATTTTATTTTGGATAATTCGAATTTTTTGTACGATTGTCCTTAAAATATTATGGTAAAAATTATTCCTGAGACTTTTCTCAGCTAAGGTACATTATTTATTTTAACTGTCTTTCTAAGGAAAACAAAAGCCGACGACGCTTTTTTGAAGGTCAGTGTAATGTAGAGGATTCTATTTTTGTATCAATTGATAGGTTGGAATCATATGCTTTGATTCAAAGATTGCATTCAATGAAGCAATTAAAAATATCTGCCTTTTTTTTTTTTTAAAGTGATGAATAATTAAGCTAGTAATTGTTTGGGTAGTAAACTTTTACGTGTGCTAAAGAGTATCCAAACTTTGAGTAACGGCCAAACACACCAATATAAAATAATAAATTAAACAGTTAAAAAATGACTAAAAAATGTACAGTTTCGATTTGAAGCGTACAAATCTTGAGGAAAAATGGAAAAAAAAAAATGTAGCGGTATTCTTAGATGAAGTTTATGTGTTAAATCTTTGATCGTGGAGTTAATCTTTTTTATTTATCTCTTCTGTTTCAGAGAATATATGTAATTCGAATTTTTGGATATTTCGAATTTTTTCTCTGGTTCCTTCAACTTCGAATTATCCAAGTTTGACTGTAGATAATCTGACTTTTATATTTGAAATCTTTTATAAGTGAATCTTTGTCTAGAAAATAGAAAAAGAAGAAAATAGACAACGAATTCCCATAGAAAATCATGAGAATCTAAACGGTGGATTTAAGCTTATTTTAAATAATGAATTTTAATCCCTTTTAGAAAATCTAATAATTTCTGCATGGCCTTGGGTAGATGAAAGTTAATTAAATTTCGACAATTTAAGTGCAGATTTATTTTTTTTTATTTTATTTTTTTTTTTCGGTAGATATTAAAATTGGAAAATAATCGTAGGCTTTTTGTTTTTTTTTTACATTTTTCGCTACTTCAGAAAAAATAAACAATCAAATTTTAAGAAATCACATTAAGGAAAATAGATTTTCAGCTCTTCGGCTTCTTTTTTATATAAAATATGTAAATGTGGAAAAAAAAATAATGAAGTTTTAGAATTAGAGCTATTGGAATCGTTCTCTCTCTCCCGGAAGTGGGATCCCACAAAAAGAAACAACAAAAAGAATATCACTGTAAATCATTACAGTGTCAAAACCTCGGACAACTAACGCTAGACACAAAAGGCATTTATGAAACATTGAGGTAAATCTGGCTGATGAGTCTTTATAAGGATGAAACAGCTGTCCCCGATCTCGTTAAACTCCAGGGGAGAATGGAAAATTGTAAAATCTCTCATTTCTTTATTTTTATTTTTGAATTAGTGGACTCAGTAGAAATTCCCTCTTACGTTGATTGATATAAATATCTTATTCAAGCTTGCTTGTATTTTTTTACAAAATTGTTGGTCCTGTAATAACACTACTTCGTATATATTGCTATTTCGATCAACGCAAGTTGTTGTCTCGTGATAGGATGTTCATTAACGGCGCCAGTATTGACAAACTTAACGAGCAAGTCTTTTATTTGCTGCAATGGGATTAAATTTCAAAGTATCGCTTGTCTTTTCCAATCCGTTGCTATTTGTAAGTTCTTCGTAGCTTCATACGTTTTAATTATCCTTTAAGCTCACAACGTAAACTTGGAAGTCTTGTTCAATGTTTACAGATGATACAATCCTTTTAATCATCTGTTTCGCTAATCCGCAGAATGATGATACAATCAGGTGTAATCCATACGACGTTGATTTTCTTTAATCTTAGTGAATGCTTGACGACATACTTTTAAATTAGTAAGCAATAAATGTTTCTCCGCAAAATGCTTCTAGTTCGAACTTCTAGTTATTTATTATCATTATTATTATCTGTCACAATTGTAAAAGAAAAAACTAAATTGTAATAAAACAAAATAAACAAAAATGGCAAAATGCTTAGCATATTTCGGTATAAATTATTTCAATTAAAACTTAGTTTTGTAGCAATTTTACAAAGATAACAAGCTAGTAACATGACTTGTGAATAATATTTTGATATTATTATAACTATAGGCATAATACCTCGATCATTTGGTTGGGAGGCAGGGAGTTGCAAAACATCTCGATGTCTTCTTTTATTTATTTTCGACGGATGATTGTCCAGTTTTTAAAAATGTTCTTTCGAAATAATAAAGTGTATTTCAGTTACTGGCACGAAAAAAAAATGAATAATTACAGTACATACAATACTCAGGTTGTAATCAAATATATAAAAAAAAAAAAATATTAAAAACTAAAATAAAAAACAGTATTCGAATTTAACTAAATTTCATAATTAAAAAGTAAAGGTTTTCGACTATAGGCCTTGCAGGTCCTTGGGTGCGCGGGAAGTTTTAAGTTCCCAACGACTAAGGGACTTGTTGGTGACCTGCCCGCCTTTTAACCCGAGCAAGAAATATGGCAGGCATTTGACAAGGGCTGGTTGAACCCTAGGGTTACTCTAGAATAACTTTGGAAAAATTCCCACCACCGCCGGTTCCTTCAGTCCGCAGCGCCTTAACACCTGGGCCACCGCACCCCAAGTTTCATAATTAGTTTATTCTTATTATTTACATTTACATGGGCTTCGTTAAATAATTCACAGAACATTAATAAATTCTGAATGTTACGCTCACATTCTTTCGGAGTGGGTCAGAGATCAAATGACGCATTGGAAAATAAGAATTGTTGCAAAATATTGTTACTTTACCCGTCATCTGCGAATTGAAAAACATCACGCTTAGGTGAAATTTATTTTTATAAATTCGTTATTCACAGTCCAGTTAATTAATCCAATAAATTCTTTATTCTGTTTCTTTCCTATTTATATGATTGTTTTTGTTTTTCGGTATTTCTGTCGTGTGATTGTATAGCTTGAGAGTTCAACTATCTATTACATTAATCTGTCTAATTAATATTATTAATTTAGGCCGCGCGGTTGGCTTTGTCCTATGGCATCGGCCTCTGACCTCTAAGTACCGGGTTCGGTTCTCATGTGGGTTTCGCGATGGTGGACGATCCGCGCTGGGCAGGTTTTCTCGTGGTTCTCCCGTTTCCTCTGCACTTCTCCCACCATACTTTCTCAGTCTTTCTCTCCATCTTACTTCCGTGGGATAGTACAATAGATCTCCGGTCGCTTGGCTTCTCTGCCACCCACATTCACTACATAACATAAACATAATATGATTAATTTTATGTATTTTATTTTATTTTAAAATTACAATTTTAAAATTTTAAAAGTCTGTCAATTATTAGTTGCATCGGGCTGTGTTGTATTTTTTTTTTTTTTTAATTGTGAGGTTTTTGTTTTTAATTCACATTTACTTTAATGTTAAGTTGAATTTCGGAATGAACAATGAACCAAAGAAACGATAAACTCGGAACGTTTCATTTGAGGTTTTTTCTTTCTTTTCCTTTAGCCTTTCTTTTTTTCTATTTTGTTTTTGTTTCTTCCACATTCACTACCACTTAAATTCTCTAAACGGAACGCATTGTCGTTTTAGCTTATTTCAAGTCTTCTAAAGTAAATGATGTTAGCATCTAATTTTTTTTTTTTTTTTTTTTTTTTATAACTAGGAAAGCTTTTTATACTTTGAGCGATTCGAAACGGTTTTAAAATTTTTTCCCTTTTCTTTAAAATATTCTAGGACTTCAAAAGGCTTTAAACGACTTCATAACATCGGTCGTAAACTCAAGAAAACGTCTGTTCTTATTTCCTTGGCTTCCAACAATTACAGTAATTTTGTGTTTTCTATTTTTTGTGAATATAAGTGCGCTGTATGTTTACTAAACTCTGATAATAAGCAGTAGATTTTAAGACACAATTTATACTAAAAAAAAAAAAACCTTTTCACTAACAAGTAAAAATGCTTATTCTACAATGAAATGTTTTAAAGCAAATGTAGAATATTGTCTATTGAAAGTGACTTTTAATGCATTATCTGGATGATTTCAGATTATTTAGCTCTTTATATCGCTGTCTTCTCTCTTATTTATCGTACAGTTTTATTTTAAACAAGTAAAAATATTTACTGAAAGAAAGAAGCTTAACTAAAAGATTAAGAAAGGGGGAGAAAAAAAAATTATACATAGCTGTTTAAAGAATAAAAATTTTTTAGAGATCTAAAACAGTCATACCCCCGTTTTGTGACAATTCCCTTTCGGACGCTTCACTCGTACGAGAGTTTTCATTTGCCACCATTTCGAATTTTGGCGACAGCTAATTCGGCGGTGCGATACTTTTCCACATGACACTACTGTACCGGCGTCCAGATGGCATCAGTTTGCTTATAAACACTGCGCTGAATCTCTTTGTATTATGTTTTGTTTAAGGGGTACATTAAACTACTTTATATATAAGTTACATATCTTTCTTTTTTTTCTTGCGATTATCATTTTTTACAAAAATAAATTGAAGATGAATTTTAAGACTAAAATACGGTGGAATTGGATGCATACAGCGTTTATTTAAGTTATAAGCGCTTTATTTACGTCTGTTTTATAGATACGGTATATAAAATGCAGCACAATACCATGCATCGATAAGTAAAAAAAAAAAAAAAAGGCAGTGTTTGGCAATTCGACGAGTATCGCTTTATGATATGGAAACAGCAAAACAAAATCGTCATCTTGGTAGTCGTCTCCATTCCAGTAGAGGAACGCGGATATTCCGACAAACTGACAAAACGTCAGCCACATGTCGGGCTGTATGCCCGAGGGCCTGTATCTGCGTCCCTCTATCCGTAGCATACGTTTGCAGTGGTGTCACTCCATCGAAATTGGACAAGTCTTCAATGGGACACTGTACTCTTCACAGGTGAAAGTCGTTTCAGTTTTTATAGACATCAGCTGTGAAAGTGGTACTGCGTGCCATCATGACAATAAGCAGAAAAGGAACAGATATGGAAGTGGGAGGGTCATAGGAAGGAGGAATAGGGTATAGGGAGGAATCATGATTGTTGGATGCACCAAGCTACAGGTTCTTTCGTACCTCTTTCCTTGCAAAATTTCAATTACACTTTTTTATATCTTTTTCGGTAAGCAATTCAATCATTTTCTACATTTTTGTTGAAGGAGTTAGTTTACAGATAAAACAAAAATACGAATTATGACTTTCTGATTGAAATTATCATAAGATCTGCACATTTTAAGAAAGTCTGTACAGGCCTAGTGATTTTCTTGCCAGCAATGCTCTGTTGTTTCTGTACCACTTTTACTCTTTTGTAAAAATCTCCCGATTTCTTTCTTTCTTTTTTATTTGTCCGCCTAGTAATGCATTTTGCTTTTGACACTCAATCGACTAGTAATTTTTTTTAATCCTACGTTAGTCTGCGTATGAAACCTTATTGTTAAGAAGATTACTGTCTGGTAAATTGGCAATAAGTTACCTAAAGCAGAAGACCATGGGCTGTTCGATTCGTTTTACGACTGCATCTCTAGTAACGTAATATCGCCGTCGTAAAACGTGACCTTACCGCATCTGATTAAAGCTAACCAAGTAGACTTAGACATCAAACAAGAGACCAGAGAAGAAAAAGTTGTAAATGAAATTAAATAAAATAATTTTATTGTATGGAATCGTAACGAAAGGTCTTTTATTTCGACGATGCTAACCTTTCACTCATTTTATAGAATTCCTGACGCTCGTTCCACAAAAGGTCGCAAACACATTATTTTTAAGTCACGTTACGTTACTTAAGGTACATCGTTGTGAAAAACATCGGCTTCTGGTAATTGCTTCTCACTGCTTTAAACGAACAAACATAAAATGGTTTTTACATCCATTTCGAAATTATTACATTTCTTAATTGGGAAAACTAATACTAGTTCCAGCTTACTACTTAAATGTTTCCATTTCCTGTGAAAATGTAAGAAGTAATGTGGCATTGGTATTAGTTTTCCTAAAAAGTTCTTCCAAAACTTTCTTGAAAATACTCCTCTGAAAAGAGTAAGAGAGAAGAGGAGGCTTCGGCGCGAATTTTCATTATCTGTGGCAAAGAAGTTTAATTGCTTCAAGGAAGAAATTAAGTTGTTCTTATTCTTTCGATCATAAAATTGGAGAAAGAAAAACTGCCGAAAAGAGTCGTTGGTGCATCCTTTTTTTTTTTTTTGTTTCCTCCTTGCGTTTTCTTTTTCAGATAAATAAAAGAATGAATTTCTGGTGAGAAGGAAGGAGAGAAGAAAAAAAGAGGAGAAAAATAAATAAAAAGGACGAAAATGAAATTGAGGTTTTTCACCTAAAAACTTTCCCAAGTGTGATAGGGCGGAGAAACGTCAATGAATAATTTTTTTCTTCTACAGTTTAGAAGTCAATTAGTTAATTTGGCTGAAATTTTGATAATGGTTGTGCTTCGAGAACATTCAGAAGTTCACTAGAGCTCAAGGTTTTAATGTATGAATATTTAGATACGTTGTTTATATTTAAGATATTAAAAAAACAAAGTGAATTATAGCAAATTTGATTTTTTTTTTTTTTAAAAAAAAGCAGGAATGGACAATCGTCTCTTAACGAAGCCAGAGCCAATTTTCTATAGTTTTTTGTAGTTTGGTTGCTAGTTACTTAATTTTTTAACCGAACACTACAAGAAAACTAAATACACCATTATATTCTGTAATACAGTTGCCAGCAATTTTGAAACAAAAGCTGAAAAATAAAAGGAAAACAAATGATAAAAATTACAATGAGAAACGACTGTTCATTGTAAACTGACTTGGACTTTCGATTGCCTCCAAATTACTTATATTTCTTTGTGTAAATTTTCTCAGGAATATTGTTTTAACTGTATAATATTGTCTATATTATCATATATTTAAGGAGACATTGATCCAGTTTGTGATGTCATTCATTTCATTAATCTGAAAATATCCGGATTGAACTGACTACTAATTTTTATAATCCTGGTTAATCATGCATATTTGTCAGTGCCTGCATCGTAAAATTAACAAGATCTTATCGTAAATCACCTATTAAATATACAGCGTATAAAATAAGCTTAAAGAACCACCACAATAACTTCCCTTGAAGAATCGGAGTTGGCAAGTAGTTGCTATGAGCTGTACTCTTAAAGATGGATTTTTCCGCAAGTATTTCCTAATATAACAACGCGTCTCCTTAATCCATAAATCTTTGCATGAAATTGACTTGTAGAATTGGGATAAGAAATTCGTAATATTGTTGTTGCTTGTTTCGTTCGGGTGTTGGAAGTTTTGGCGCCTTTTTGCTCCCTGCATTAGATTGAAAGAGGAATTCATAATTCCTTAATACTCGCAGTGTTACCGCGTTGTCTGCAGCCAAGATATCTTTCAGTTCGGCAATTTAAAAGAAAAACCCCGCCGTAATCAACACAGTGTTTTTTTCTTTTCCTTCCTTGTCTTTATCGAGTAATACGTTCGGCAACAGTTTCGGACCCATAAATCTCATTTTCATGGGCCATAAATCTTGTAGTGTTTGGCGCTTCAACAGAGCTTGCTTTGTAACTCGTTTTGTAGGTGTATGAGAGTATAATTTTCTTTCTCTCTACGAAATGCAATAACGCCGTCGACTTGATTGACATATTTATTAGGAGCCGTAATAAATCTAATTTAATAACTCGAAATATATATCATTCGGTCGAACGAGAATTTAAAAAAGAAAAAAAAAATCTAGAAATCGATATTCAGATTTGGTAAACAGCAGTAAATCTCGCCGGTTGGTGGCAGCACTGAAAATGATGAATGGCCTATAGATGGCAAACAATGGCCAACGCTATAGTATCGACATCGCAGGCCGAATTGAATATCTTGGCAATCTCTCATTCAGAAATGTTAGGGTGTTTTTCTTTGGGGGGGGGGGGGGGGATTGGGATTTTCGTTCTATCTTTAATTTTCGAATTTGTTTCTGAACTGAATTGCCTTTTGATGGTGTTTGGAAGAATGATAGAATGGTTTTGTGTGTTTGTTCCGAAAATTGTAGTCTTGTCAATCGCACTGATTTCAAAAATGAAAACGGATTGAAAAAAAAAAAGAAGAGGAATGTAATAAATAATATACGAGATTAGTTAAACACTATCCGGATAATATAGTTTGAGTCCATATATATATATATATATATAGGTTTAGGTAGAGTTGTACCATTATAAATATTTTTTTTTTTTCTGTTTTGTCGTTATTTTCGGAATGCCCAAAAAGA
>JAFIDM010045643.1:0-10659 GCA_023159025.1 Thereuonema tuberculata
TTGAATTCTTCTCCTGTACAAATACTAAATTCCCGATGGAGACGAAATCTCTTCACTCTTTCACTACTTCCATCCTTCCTTTTCTTTACTGTCTTCCACCGTAACAAAAATCACGTTTCCGTATCCCATTGCTTTATTATTTAATTCTTGTTACAATAATCCATTTATTGTGAACATTCCTCTTAACACAAGAGAGATAACAAACATTTATAAGAATATTTTATCACGAAGAATTTCAATTCTTGTTCACAATACATATGACATTATTAGTGAGTTTTACATTGCCAGTATTGTCTTTTACATTTTCTTATACAAAACAACATAAACAGATAGAAATATAGACACATAAAAGAAAGCAAATTTGTCTCTGTATCTTGATGTTTGTTCGTTTAAAGAAGATAGTTTTCCGGGAACCTATGCTCTAGATAAATCTAAACAATTAATATTTATTTATTTATTTTATTTAATTTCTGTCTAGTTTTCTTATTCATGGAAATAAATCATTACATCCTTTTTAAACAAGCTCGAAAAACAAAATGAATATTAAACATTTCCAAATCTAAAATTTTATCGTCATTCATTGTGGCATCAGCTAAACACGTATATGGACATTAAGATATAATAGAATGGTAAATAATTCTTATTAAAAATTTTTAAAGCTTATGTTTAATTTATATTATTTTATGAAAATTTGAATTTAACGTAAAGTCATTTCCATTTACTGAATTTACTATGATTGTTTTAATGATTGTTTTAAGTTTAACTCCTGAATTACTTATTTCATGCGCTTATTACGCTTATTTTATGCCCCGACGAAAATATCCATATTGCAAATGTTATGTTGTGTTATATTATGTTATGTTATGTAGTGAAGGTGGGTGTCAGGGAAGCCAAACACCGCGACCGTTGGTCTATTGTACTATCCCACGGAAATAAGGACCGATGGAGAGAAAGACTGAGAAAGTATGGTCGGAGAAGTGCATGGGAAACGGGAGAACCCCGAGAAAACCTGCCCAGCGCGGATCGTCCACCATCACGAAACCCACATGAGAACCGAACCCCGGTACTCAGAGGTGAGAGGCCGATGTCATAGCGACAACGCCAACCGCGCGGCCAGCATTTATAAATAGTAATGATTAATGATGTTTTATCTTATTATTATTAAAAATTTTACAAAAATGTTCCTAACTAATTTCACTAACCTTTAAAAATTTATTTTTATTAAAACATGGTAGTAATTTTATTAAACATGATTCGATCATTAATCTTGCCTTATCATCTTCTATTTGGAAAAGAATATGTTGTTGAAGGAAGAAAAATATTGTATATTTAAGAAGTTTAGAAGCAATTAAAGAAGTTTATCAACATATTAATTATAACTATTGTGAAAATATCTTATTCTGATTTACATAAGATGTTTTCCACAAATTCTGAAGTTTTGCAACTTCGTAGACAATGTTTACATAGACAATGTTTTTTTTTTATTTTTCTAATTCTATTGTGTTTACAAGTATAGCTACATGTAATTTGTCTGTAACATCGTTCATCACTCTAGACATATTGTCTTTTATAATCTTCTTTTATATTCTTCTGTACTTATTATGTTGCATACATTTGCCGCAGATGACAAGTGCATCTTAATGTAGTAGAACATAGAAGACAAAGGATCAGATCATTCTTAAGAGTCTGTCTTAGTTAGTTTTGATTTTGTTTTTAATTTGCACAGTTTATTAGTTTTTACAATCTGAAATAATACGTGAAAGATAAATAGAATTGAATACTTTTAACATTTATTGGCCTTTAAAAGACTTTTGATGTTATGTGAGCAGTAATTTATTAAAAACTAAAAATTCAAAATTCTGATCGGTGAAATAAGTGATAATGTATCTTTCTCGACGAAAGCAATACAAGGTTGTTAAATATCTGACTCCAATGGAATCACACTTATCATTATTATTTTTCTAACCAACACATCAGATTTCAATGGCATTTGTGGTATATAGATGTATTGTATCGGGAGGGCATAAAATAATGTGAGGTGTTCAGAGCCCTCTAGCGATGAATGTATTGGACGAATAGTAACAACATTCGGTAGTCATATAAAGCGGAACATGCGGTTCGATTTCTAAAAAAAAAAAAAAAAATTAGTACTAAAAGTCGCCAACCAGGGGAAATCGTGGCGCTGCAAAGATTATAATACGTATTAGTAATGAATGAGCAAATGCTAAATGAGACAGCACACATCAAGTTTCGTAACAATATAGACAACGTTTATTCGTAATTACAAATAAGGTTCCACATGACCACCATTATGATGTTCCACGAACTATATGCGGTGCATGACATGTTCCACGGCGGCTCTCAACATATCAGAATGGATTTCTCGCAACTGTAATGTATTTCGATCTTTCAACGTCGGGAGAACGGGGACATGTCCTTGATACACAATGCGTTTAAGAAATTCCTACAGCCAAAAGTCACAAGGATTGAGATCAGGCGACCTCGGTGGCCATGCTGTGGTAAATGCACGACTAATGATTCCGATGTCAGAGAAATGTTGCGACAACACACGCTGTACCTTTCATCCGATGCGGGGTGGTGCACCATCCTGCATGAAGATGGTCGAATCGAGACATCTTCTTTGCTGCAGTTGTGGAACCACAAAGTTGTTTAGCATATCGGAATACCATGCAGCACTAAAAGAACAGCTCACTGGTCAACTTCGGTGAGTTTCCTAGTAAAAATAAGGACCGATGATAAATGATGACGTAAAGTCACACCACACTGTGACTTTCGGCGAATGGATAGGCATCTGGAGACCCACATGTGGATTAGTCGCAGCCCAAATGCGGCAGTTGTGTGTGTTAATATCACCGTTCAAATAACAGTGCGCTTCGTCACTTCATAAAATCCACCACGGCGATGCTTCATCCATTTCCATGCGCACTAAGAATCTTAATGCAAGCTCAATGCGGGTGGTCACATCGCCAGGGCGGAATTCTTGAACCGGACAGATTTTATAGGGGCAAAACTTCAACATCTGATGCAGGATTTTCCGCACCGTTGAGTATGGGTTATCCGTTTGCCGGGAGATTGTCCGTGCACTTCAACTATCCTGCACATTCGTCATCTGTTCCACAAAGATAGCACTGGCATTATCGTCCCGCTGATAATACAGCTTTACTAACAAAGCACGGTCACGTAAGGTAATAGCCATCGAAGGCAGTTCATCGGCGAGTGATGTGAATTCTCCAAGCCTTTCTTTTTTATCATGATCACTCTACACCTTACTCGGTTATGCAAATTAGTGCGTTAACAGCGCCACATTTTTCCCTGTTGATGACTTTTGGTTACTATTTTTTTTTTTTTTTAGTAATCGAAACCGCATGTTCCATTCTGTATGTCCACTGAATATTGTTACTGTAGGAAAATATGTAAAATTAAATAAAGGCATTGATTAATTTGCAACAATGGCACGCGACGCGAGAGAAGAATACCGCGAGAAAGCGTGAAGCTGTTCTAAGCTTCTTGTGCTGAAGAATGAGTAAAGAACGTGAATTCTGCAAAGATGGTTGTTTGGCGTTTTTTGAACTAAAGTTATTCGACAATGGATTCTAAATTTACAGATGAATCAGCGTATTTAAATTGAATAATATCACGCTGATATAAATCGAGATTCCGGACAGATAAGTTCAATCTGATCAATATATATTAGAAAGAACTAGTCGGCTACCCGTCGCTCCGCTCCGGAAGCCTCGCGTATGTAACGGAAAACAACTGTTTATTCATTAAAAAAAAACACATACACAAATTACATCAAGTGAACTAAAACTAAAATTTTCTAAAACTTTTTTTTTTTAATTTAATTTTTGATGTCTATATTCTCTCAATCCACGTCTGCTTTTAGAACCAGCGTGTGAATCATATATCTTACATAAAATTAACGTGCGTACAACATCATAATAAAGAAAAATAACAATAAAACGCACAAAACTAAGAGTTCACTGATCTGTTTTTGGAAATTGTGATACCGGAAACCCAAGATGGACCATTTCTGGTTTCCTGACCTTCGTCAGTTGGGTCTGTCCAGTATCTTAACATCTCAGTGAACTCAAGAAACATATAAATAGAACAAAAGTAAACATCAAAACGGCCCTCCAATTAAAAAAACATCAAAACCTAAATAAAGAATAAAAAGGGCCAATGAATTAATCCCCGCTAAGACCCGCTTAGCATCAAAAAGATTAATTATAAAACAAGAAATATATAATACATAAAATTAACGTGCGTACAACAAAATAATAAAGAAAAATAACAATTAAACGCACAAAACTAAGAGTTTACTGATCTGTTTTTGGAAATTGTGATACCGGAAACCCAAGATGGACCATTTCTGGTTTCCTGACCTTCGTCAGTTGGGTCTGTCCAGTATCTTAACATCTCAGTGAACTCAAGAAACATATATCTATGATATATTTTTAGTTTTTATAGAGATTGGAATGTAGGCCTCGTGGTCTAATGGCTAAGACGTCTAACTTCGGAGCAGAAGGTTGCATGTTCGATTTCCTTAGCAAACATGTAGGAATTATTTCTATTTTCAGGAATTACAACAATTGCACCAGACAGACAGAGAAATAAAAGATTTCAGTAGTATAGGTATACTTTTGTTATTATCCAAAGTGTGTGTAATATAATTATTACAGGACCATACACACCAATAAAAGAGAACTAACTTTTTGAAACCAAGACGTAATATCAGTAACACGTTTGAAGAATCTTCATCCTCATGTTTTCCATTTTGTTTACAGTCTAAGGATGAAGAAATCTACGAAACATGTTACTGCTATTATGTCTTGGTTCATAAAGTTAGTTCTCTTTGATTGGTGTATATGGTCCTATAATAATAATAATAGATATACTTTTCAGTGGTTTTTGAGTTACAAATAGTATTGGTTTTTAAGTTACGAATAGTATTGGCTTTTCAGTATTCTACCTAATAGAAATATTGTTTCTTTCTTTCTTGACTCTCTTTTTTTTTATTTCAATTGATACTTTACAGTGATTTTTGAGTTATAAATAGTATTGGTTTTTGAGTAACAAATAGAGATTTTTCAGTATTCTATCGATTAGAAATAGTGCTTCTTCCTTTCGTGAAACTCTTGTTTTAATTACAATTGATACCTTTCAGTGGTTTTTCAGTTATAAATTTAGGCAATTATAGTTCTAATTGTCATTTTCGAATTAAAAATAAACAGACGGATCGGAAATAAGTAAAAAAAAAAAGGTTGAATACATTCCTTATTGATGGGGGAAAAGGGAAGGACGTTTAAGTCAAAAAACAATATAAAGTAGTTGTCACGTTGGCCTAATGGATAAGACGTCTGACTTCGGATCAGAAGGTTGTAGGTTCGATTCCTGTCGCGGACGTTTCATTGTAAAAATTATTTCTATTTTCCATTCGCTCAGGAAATTGCGCCGGACAGACAGACAGACAGAGAAATAAAAGATTTCAGTAATATAGATTAATATACAATTGTGTTCGTGTGTGCAACATACCAGATAACCGTAAAGTAGATTTTGGATAGCTGTGGAATTTACATTGTGAATAACACGAGGTACAACGCTTCATAAGGATGTATCTACACATGAAGAAATTCTAGTGAGTAGATAAAATAGCCATGAAAAATCTATTAAAGGTCAATAAATGTTGTTAAAATATTCAATTCTATTTACCTTTCACGTATCGTTTCAAATCGTAAAAACTAAACTGTGCAAATTAGAAAGAAAATCAAAACTAACTGTAAATGTTATCAAAAAATGCTGAGTATCATGTTATACCCATGACTAAATTTTTGACGTTAAATGTTTACTTAATTGAAATAATTAAACATATATCTAGTTAAGTATTATTTAATTTTACTATGATTAACGCTTAAAACAATGAACGGAGTAATGGGAATAATTCTTAGGTGGGAATATTTCAATTTTCCTGGCTTTAATGATTAATATATATTATCATTAACCAGTGAGTCCATATTTAATTTTAGTTTAACTATTTCATTGAAATCAAGTGTCTTGATTTCACGAGAAACAATAATAAAACGTTTTTTTACCTCTCATGGGCTGAGGTGATTTGACATCAACTCATAATAAACAAAGGAAACGTTCCTGTGTTGGAGCTTTCTTCGTTTCGCCTATTTTGAATCAGATAATCCATTTTTTTTTCTCAAAGAATGACGGATGTAAGATTTCCAAAAGCAGATGGAATTTTTGCAAATTTTTATTTTTATGTATAAAAATGAAGTAAAATTTAAAGTAACTTAAATACATAAATTGTTGAATATAATTTAATATGCAAATAATTATAATTTAAATAAAACTTTTTTAAAAACTTTAGCTTTATTTAAATAAATATTTAACAATATTTTTTAAGTATCTTTTAAGCAGATGATATTATGTTACTCAACTTGGAGATTATATTCAAGTTGCGATTAACTTATTACCAACGAGAGAAACCAGAAAATTTTGAAACACTTTTTTTGATTCAAAAGTTGAAACAGATGTTAATTTCAAATTCTAGTGGCTGTGCATGGAAATGAATTCTGCTTTTGGAAAGCCAAAGGATGCTTTAACTTTTGAGGATTTGGCAAAAGCTTTTGTGACTCTTGTGAAAGAAGTTGGAAAAACTTTATCAGAATTGAAGTTATGTTTGTCTGCTATCGTAAACTGAGTTTAAAAATTCATACACGAGGAACTATTCGATTCTCTTTCCGAATTATTGGAAAAAACTTCCTTGCCATACCTGAGAATAAAACGAGATCTCACAGCTTTTCTTTCCAACGAATTGATAGATGGTGGCGCAGAAATCAACATTGTTGTTTCAGGGATTCGAAAACTAGAGAATGATCAAATGAATGTTCTTAAGTGAAGCTGACGTCTCAGTTCTCAAGGCATTGCGTGAAGAGGCGGATACAAGAGGGTTTTCTATTCAGTCAACAGCAGAATAGCTGTCATGTCACCGGACATTGATGTCTTTCTAATTATTGTGAAAATATTTTAATTAAAGTCTTATATATTAATAATCTTGGGTAAGATTCCAGAAGTTGGTACCAGCCAATAGGAAGCGATTTTGACATTCACTGCATAAGGCCGACTTACTGCTTCCGGTTAACTTTAATTCGCAGTGATACGATCTTTCTCATCTCTAATCAAGTGGTTATTTTTGAAATGTAAAATGGCGGTATTTCGTTATTCTGACCATGGGTCTAGGGTTTTCTGTAATTTTTTCAATGTTTTGAATATTACAGACCGATCCTACAGCATAATACACGATCGAGGATACCAAAGATTTCTGCGTCAATCCTTATATGCGTTTCAAACATCCTTGTAGTTGTGGGAAAATGAATATCTTTGAAAGCATGCGGTATGGATTTATGCCTGCAAGTGGATTTGGTATGGCTTCATTTGTCCTAGGCCTAATCATGAATTTCCGATACGTGTAGGGGCCGTCATTTCCCTTCATACCATTCCTTGCAATCGCAACTTACCTCCAATTTTATCAAAAGCAAGGAACCATCAAATACCATTCATGTAAGGGTCCTTTTGATGTTTGCAACTTTATCGTTAGGCCTAATAATTCAAAATCTGTAGGCCTAATCAGGTAAGCCTACACATTTTTTCTTTGACTACTCAATCCATCGGAGGTTTAGTAAATATTCAGCGCTTTATTTTTGTTTATTGAGGTTGCCTCATTCTAGCAAGCGAGCCGTTCCTGTATTTATTTTAGGTATTTTTTCGAAACTTTAAACATGTGACGTCAACTTCAACTTCCGGTTCGTGAAATTAGTTCCGAGCCAGACATATTTCGCAAGGAGGAAAAAAAAAAAACACCCCGTACCGATAACTGGAATTTTACCATAATCTTGTAACAATAGTTTATTATAAATAAATATCTTACTTGAACATTTATGTTTTAAATAACGATATCACTTCAGCAGAGTTTTATTTTTACTGTTATTGTGTTCAGCAACTTCATGAAAATCAAACGTTATATAAAATTCGCACACTAACGTTTTTCAGATCATTTATAACATCAAACAAACAAGTTATTAACGAAATTATATAATTATAACTATACGCCAAAGCTTTTTATTATTTAATTAAGCCTTTTTCCTGACTAAGGGTTAAAATGGCTATTCACCTGAATTAAGAGTTCATTATTGAAATATATTTTCCTCAATTATTTCAGTATGAAATGGCTTCTCACTGGTTGAAATGGTAACAGTTATTAAATTATATTTATCTCAATGATTTCAATATTACATGGCTTTTCACCTAAACCTAACACAATCATTGAAATTTTTCCTTGAAACATAACAAAATGTCCGGCATGAATAAACTGCTTGAATCTTATCATGAAAAAATAATATTCAATACTATATGGGTTCTTTTTTGAGGGATTTCCTCACTCCGGGATGTTTATTCAGCTCATGTATCACATTCCTTAACATCTTTGAAGAACAATGATTCTCTAACTGACGATGTATTTCTTCTCGAAGAAATTCTTTTGAGTTTATCCCACAGAAAATAAATAAAGTTCTACTTACAATTCGATGATCGCTCCTTTCGAACACACCACAATTTCTTTATTTATATCCACTTATATCCGTCATCAAGGCCTACTGGTAATTTGTCGATTCCAAAACTCGTTCAAATTCTACTTTCACAGATGATATATCTGAACTCTCCACATCTGACTCGTTCGACTCAAAAAGAATACAAATCTACACGTCTAATACCAGGCTAGCAAAATAAGTAGAAGAAATCATTAGCAATTGTAAGTTTTACATGAGGATACTCAGATGACTAGATCTTATTACGAATGTTTGCTATTTATTCCGAATAATCGTTACACAGAAAGGATATCTCAACATTTATACTTATCAGTATTAATATCAGTCTCAAATATTCGAGCTCAGGATATTCATACCCCTATTCATCTATTAGTTCGTGATTTATATCTACTTCATCGTATCCTTATTATCCAGTCATCTTCATAATTCCCTCTTCATCGCCATGTTCTTCCTCAACACTCCGCTCCTCACTTCTGTGTCTCACACTTTTCCTTTGTCAGAATAACAATCAATAATCTCCAGTCAACACGTGTACCGTGCTGTCCATTTTTCTTAATAGTTACTCATGTCACATAAAAGAAATCAAGTTGAAATTAACTTCTGAATGTTTATTATTCTTTACTCGTAAAATAAAATATTTATATATAGGCCTATACATTTTATTTTCCAAAATAGAAAAACCAGAAGAATCATTCACCATTTTGAAAAGATGTCATGTAAGTAATTGATATATTGACAGGAACTGCAAAGAAGAGGAAATTGATACTAATTCATGATTTCAGTAAAAAGTTATCATATCATGAAAGAAAAAGGAATTTTAGTATGTCATGAATTTAGCAATTTTTGCATATCGTGCTGCGTTGGGGTGTGATTTGACATCACACCCGGTTGGGACATCAAAGATCAAGGCATGTAATTTATACAAGGAAAACTGTGAACTGATTTTTATCCCTCTCACAACTAAAACTCTTGGGTCGGTCGAAGAGTTTGTTACAAAACTACACAAGATACCAGGTGTAAAAACAACAAACGAAGTCCAACTCAATCTCTTCGACAAAACAAGCTTAAAAAAATTACCAACCACCAGCTCTTCACCAACACATAAAAAGCAAAAACACCGAAGCGTTACCGAAGTATTGGATCACACTGAGTCTTGGACATTACAAGACAATGCGTTAACGTCAATTCTCAAAACCCTGGAAGCCTTATCAAAGGCGTGTGTCAACATCACCATTTGTGGATGTAAAACTACTAAGTGTGGGAAAAATCTAAGTTAGTGTCGAAGAACAAACTCAACTGAAATCAATTTGCAGAAGTAAAGAAGAAAGTATGAATGTATGAGCTCTACAAATTCTAGAGCTCTTCAGAAAGAAAGTAAAGATGAAGACGTTGAGCTTTTTGAATAATAATTTATTTTTAAATAAAAGAAGTTTAACGTGCCGAAATAATTCAAAATTAGGTATCAATCCACGGCACAAAGCTAAAGTTAGGATTCGCACCTTGAGTTGTCATCGGTCAAGGAACTTTTGTATTTTATATCTTGTTTAATTTTTGGTTAGGATTTCTTCGGTGGGAGGTCCCATTCTCGGGTGCGAGAACCTTGCGCACTATCTGAGTTGTCATCGGGGGAGTTTGGCTGGCTGAGGAGTCCTAATGAGGACGAAACGGTCCGTCCCAGTCTCTTCCCGATGACAACTCAAGGTGCGAATCCTAACTTTAGCTTTGTGCCGTGGATTGATACCCAATTTTTAATAATTTATTTTGTTTTGTATTTTTAAATTCTCACTCATTGCTAACTATATAGTTCCTGTTATTTTCTATACAGAATGATTACTATTAATGATACTCTTACAAACAAATCTTTCATTTTATTATTATTTCAGTACGTAAGCAATTATACAATGTTTGATACTCATTTCTCTGTACTGCTCCAAATGTGTAAATCAAGTAGCTCATTATGTCTTGAATTTGCATGATAAATTGTGAACAATATACCGGGTGATCAAGAAATAACAGGAGGTAATCG
>JAFIDM010045644.1:0-22141 GCA_023159025.1 Thereuonema tuberculata
TTTTTTTTTTTTCCTTTGCTGAGTGCTTCATGGTGCTGCCATCTAGTGTTAATCGAAGGAATTTTTTTTGTTTTACCGATTTTCGATGTTAATAATATTTAAAATAGATCATTTGAATTAAACTAGAAAATTATTTCATATTGAATAATTATAAAAAATGTTGTTGTTGGCTTGAGTTACGATGGAAGAATACACGAAGTTGTGTAATAAGGAGGAAGTTAAATGCTGAATTCTATTATCGATCTGTGAGCTGGCGGGACATATGTTGCGAACAGGCTCATTTAATGTGCGCTTCTTTCTCTTCTGTTTATTGTTTTGGACATGAAAGATAATGCTATTAAAAATAGAAAAAAAAAATAGAACGAATTGCTGAAAGATGAAAAAATACTAGTAAAATGTTTAACAGTGTCTTTCTCGATACTTAATATGCCTAGACAAGGGAAGAGATTAGCTTTAGTTTACTGCAGTTAATATATTGGGAAAAAAGTTCATTGTAATTGCTGTTTAATATATATTGCAATATATTCAGTTCATAATTTATATAGTTTTTATATGAAATTAATTTTTGAATTAGATCTTAGTCTTTTTTTTTATATATATAAAACTAGCTGTACCCGGCATGCGTTGCAATACCACTCAAAGAAAGAAAGGGACCGGTGTCGGTCGGTGGTGGTAGCCTTCCACCCACACAAATGTGGTGTCCCTACCCCCGATAGGAGAGCGAATTTTTCACTTTACACAATATTTGTGTAGTTCTCATTGTCACCACCAGGTGAATATTTGGCTATTTCGCGGATTTTACTCCTTTTCAACCCCTGGGGAGGGGGTGTCCAGGTTCTAAGGTAGCCTATCTTTTCCGCAGTGTCCTAAAGAGTAATTCTGCAAAGTTTGGTCCAGATAGGTCAAAGATCCTAGGAGTTTATACGGGACAAAGAAAGAAAGAAAGAAACATTCATTTTTATATATATCTGGTGATTTGCCCAAAGGAGTTTAGTCCAGACACAACAGTTGGGAGAAAATGAACATATTATCTCAAAATGGCCAATTGCAGACTTCATTTTCTCTCAACTGTTGTGTCTGGACTTAACTCCTTTTGCCAAATCACCAGCGATATATGGGTAAAAATTAGATAAGTGGCTAAATCTAATTCCCGACATTTATAATCCGGAAAAATTGTTTATTTTTGAAATTAAATGTTTAAAACATTTATAATATCTCCTTATTAATAATATCAAATATGTTTAAGATAAAAAAAATAAAAATTAGGCATTAAAATTTCAAGGCAGTATATGAAAAGTCATTTTCCTGCCGGGTGACAATTCCATGTTCGCACCTTCAGTTCACTATAATTTAAAATATTGTTATTTCCAAACATGAAATCTGGGTTTAAAATAATTATTATATGTTATAGAACATAACATGAAGACTAAAATGTAAGCTACTATGTAATTTGATAATATTTCAGAGGTTTTGTAGCGGGGACTATACTGCTCGTCATTTTCCTGCTCCAAATTAAAATCACATTCGTTGTTCCATTTCTTTAAGAATTATGATTTGTCAGAGGTTTTGTTATGTTGATTTTCCTTCATATTGTTCCTTTATAGTAAGACATTACAGTTTAATTATGTTAGTAGTTGATTGAATTTCATTTTCCAATTAATAAGAATGAGAGTGATCATTATCCTGTACCTTGTCATTCGGTTGTCAGTGGAAGTCATTTTCCTGTCAAACTGTTCATTTTCTTGGCATACCACTTTTAAAAGTTCTATATTAAAGCTATAATATCTACTTAAGTGTATGAAAAGTGATTTTGTTATCAATAATAAGTTAACAGTAAGTGAATTAAAAATTAATAAATGCATATTTCTTAAATTTTTTCCAATATTTTTCTGTGTTCATTTTAGCCACTTATCTAATTTTTACCCATATAGATGTTACGAAATCCCGTGATTGATCTTCACTTTCCTTTTTCTTGTACTACTGATGAGAGAACTGATACAAAGTCGTTATTTTGCTCTTCTCTGTAAAACATTTCAGATGAATTTCCTCTTTTCATCAATATCATTGGAAGAAAACATTTAATTTTCATTTTCTTCGATTTAAAAAAAAAAAAACCTCCTTCCTCTCAGACCTGAAACAAACACCACCGTTCCTCCAGTACGACGTTTTTTGGTCACATGCCCTTATTTATTCAGAGTTTTCTTGCTGATTTTACTGCCTTGACTCAGGTCTTTCAACTTGAAGAATTAGAAGTACAATAGAGCCCCGATTATCCACGGAATTGGGTGGCAAGGGCTTCGCGGATAACCCGAAAAAAGAATAAAAATGAGATTTAAACACGAAAAAAAATATTTTACCTTTAAAAACTACGTTTTATTGTACAAAAAAACATAGTATGTAAAACCTTTAAAATATTAATATATACAGTAAAGCAGAAACCTTTGCTCTATGTTTGCATCCACAAATTCCGAGAAGGCCTATAGGATCACCACAGTAAACCTGTCAGTAATTTTCGACCTTCGTACTGTAGGGCCTATTGTATTTTCCCTCTTGTTGGCTTGGACTAAAATTATTATTATTATTTTTTTTTTAGGTTCGTAATTAAAAAATTGTTCTCGGCACTCGCGGCTAATCGGGGCTCTACTGTATCTCAGAGCTTGTGTTTTAAAAGTTGACTCTTTCTTTATGTTGATTTCTTTGCATTCCAGGAATCTGTCTTTAATTGAACAGCAACTACCATTAGTTTTTACATCACCTGAATGATTATGAACTTAGTTTTGGGCATTTAACAAGGGTCAACCCCACTTTCCAGTAGAGCTTAGTTCCTATGGATAAAGGGATCTATCAATGTTGGATTCCCTTGAAGCAGGTGGAGGGAAAGAAGAATGGATCATTTTTATTCTCATGTAAAGATCTCTGGATGAATCGTAGTTTTACTTTATTTTGCAGTGACTGCATTGAACAAGACCTTTTATTATTGAAGTTTCTTGGCTTTTTAATTCTTTACATTTTTCCCTTTTTTTTAAAAAAAAAAAAAAAAAAAGGTATGGTTTTTAAAATGTTTCCTTGGTTTTTATCCTTTAATTGTGACTTGGTCTTTTACTTTTTTGAATTTTAAATTTAGTTTTATTTATAAGTCATGTCTTTGATCACGTAACGAAGCCTTCCATTATTAAACTTGATTTTAATTCAAAACCCACCAGATGGCGCTATGTTCAAGGGAGTTATTGACAAATGGCCGTCGATTTGTTATAGCAGCAACAGAGAATGTCGGAGAAATCAATTTCTACTTGAAAAATAATTCCTTGCCAAATCTCTTAGAAACAGAAGCAAAAGAGTTGTTGTTCTGTTTTTTTTTTTTAATGAATATTGAAGTAGACATTGTCCTTGTTTGGTTTTTTTTGTTTTTTTTTTTAGAGTAAAAAAAAAAACACATATTATAATAATCTTTTTTTTGTTTTCTAAATTATTCAGTCGAGTTCTATCTTTTTATTATTTCTGATGATAAGAAATTTTAATGTATAAAAATGGAAACACTTGGAAGATTTATTAGAAAGTAAAGAGATGATCCTTCGCTTCGCTAACTGTTCAATTTTGATTGGATTGAAAGGCCTTTCTGTGCATTGTGAGAACCACTTTATGTTTATATCTCTCTCTCTTTTTTTTTTTTTTAACTACTTTGATTTTAAGTCAAATATTCCAGTCAAATTATTTGCTTTGAATTATTTTATCGCCTTAGAATTAAGGCTTATATTCAAGTACGAATAATGGGAAGATATTTTTGTGTGATTTTTGTATGCATTTGACCTTAGGACTTTTTGTAAGAGTCTTAAAAAAAACCCATATCCCTACAGTTGTTTTTTTGATGAAAAGAGAAGATAAAGAAAAGGTATTTATTTAATAAACGAGGAATAAAAAGACACGAGGATTCTATTAATTAATATTTACTAGGTATTTGTAAAGGGAATAGGAATGAAGAAGTATTTGAAATTAAAAATAGATAAATTGAATATCAACAAAAGCTTCTTCTTTTTCTTTTTATTTTCGTGAAAAATCTGCAAAGATTGGGAAAGAAACAAAAACAAAGATAGGTTGCTGCTTTGTTTGTTGAAATTTCATTTCTTCTAATAATAGCATTATAGATAGTTTTGTTGTCATTTTGATCGTGCGTCTTTTTTTCGTATCAATAAAATCAGTGAATTATTTTATTATTTCTATTAACGGTTGAATGTTTTTCATTCTCAGATAGGAAGAAGAAAAAGAAAATTATCTTGGTTTTTTTTCAAATATTTGTGTTTTCAGACGCAGTAGCAAAGAATTGCCCAGGAGGATTCCATTGTCAATTGCTTGAATGTTAATGACCTCAATAAACGTCACACTTTACTTTAAAGAATCTGTTATCGCGTTTACAGGGTGCAAAAATATAAAATAGAAACTTTTTGTTTTTTTAATTGTTAGGTATTTGCAATAGACAGAGTGGAATAAATTCAAGACTTGAAAAGTTCTCAATTCCCAAACAATTAGAAGAATCGATTGAAAATATTAAAAAGAATTTTAAATTGAGTACGAAGCTGAGTACACGAGAATAGCTTGTTAATTAAGTGTTAATTATTTACTTGAATTTATGAACTTAATAAAACTTCCGTGTTTGTTTTGAATTTCATTTCAAAAACAATCGAACAAAAAAATTACTCTTGTTAGAATGAAATGTTTTATTTTATCTTGTAGAAACTGAAAGATGTTTTGTTTTTATTATTGACATTGAAAAGATGGACTAAATGGAAATGCTCAAGGAATATTTTGCCTAAAAGCAAAAATTAAAAAGCAGATGGCATTGAAATTAGGATGAGTCGTTTTTTAGTCGTTGTAGAAATAAACAGATTATAAAAGAACGAAGGAATGTTCACAGTATTTTATTTTTTTTAAAAGACAATCGCCTAAATATTTTCAGATGTATTTCCTATATAGAATAAATGAAAACCAAATTGTACAGAAAAAAACAAAAACCTGTTGAAATATTTGATGTTGGTGTAATTGTCCATCAGTTGATTTATTGCCTCTCAGTGGAGTCTTAAATGTTTTGATGACGAAGATTTAGTTGAACAAAAACAAAGCTTCATTGCGCAGGAATGTGGAACGCATGCGCTGTGTGGTTTTAAATTGGAATTCCAAAGTTTCTACACTTTCTTACTCTAATGTGTTTATTTCCTTGCTGTGATTTTTCAAATGATATTAGGATTTCAAAAAAATATTCAGGAAAATACAAATGAGTAAATTTAACACAAATAAAGTTTCTTTTAAAATTTGTTATTTCGAGAAACCGTTGATGATTTGGTCAATTATTGTGAAGATGAAATATTGAAAGACATTTCGATGCAAATGGATTTTCTTATGTTTTAAAGCGAATGATTAACAACTGTGCTGTTTTATGACGAACCCATTGAATTTCTTTTACAATAAAATATAAAGTCTTTTTTTATCAATAAAACCTGAGTTCTGTTGAAGACATGAAAGAAAAAAATCCTATCTGATTGAAGAACTTTTCTTCATTTTGCGGAAAAGGGTTTTGAAAGGATTCGATTTCTTTAACCTAATAACTAACCTTTTGCTGTAAGACTCTTAATTTTGTGAACACTGTCGTAAACATAACTTAATTCTTTTTTTGGATTTTAAAATAAAAAAGTAATTGAATGGATGGGGGTAAGAGAGAGACATCAAAATCAGAAACTGATGACTCCTTACAGATCTCCTGTTTGAAATTTTTCCAACTATTCTGAATAGAAACGAAACAAAATCAAAGGAAAATACAAGAGGATCGCTCAAGAATTATAAAAAAGTTTTAATGCTCGTTTAATTTCGAATACTTTTATTGTTACTTTCAAGGGGACGACATAGCCTGTATATCACGAATTTTGATGCCCTTTTGGAAAATGAACTACACAAAAAGTACCTCAAATACATACATACACACATAGGTTAGGGGGCCAACCCTCTACGGATTTCGCGATATTTAACGTTGTTTTCATTTCATTTGCTATGATAGCTTAAATATTAGAAATGCGATAGTTCTGTTATTGTTGTCGGCGATAGCTCAGATGATAACGTTCTGGCCTCCGGTGGCCAAGATCCTGGGATCGAATCTGACCTAGACTTTCTTTTTCTATCTTGGTTTCCCCCCCCCCCCCCCTTATATTAATATGCTTTGTTTATTTGTTTTTGTTTTTCTGGCTTTACATCATGCGACTAGAAATTTTAAATATTATCCCCTTAGAAGATAAAGTAAAATATTACTTATTTTTATGACTTTATTATTTCTATAAGTGAACAGATATCCTTTTCATTTCTTCATTCTTTGCCTTTCTTTTTCATGATGTTAATCCTTTTTTGTTTGTTACTTACATTTAAAAATTTAGGATTATCATTTACATAATTGTATTTTTTACTGGGTTATATTAATAATGCAATTAAAAAAATATATTAACATAATAAAAAAAAAAAAGGAAAACAAAGGATGAAGAAAAACTACAAAGAAATAAAAGAAATGATATTGGATCATTTCTATTACCGTATTGGCCCGAATATAAGACGACATTTTTTTCCAAAATCCCATCCACGAAAGTACTATATCGTCTTACATTCGCAACCAAACTTGGAGCGCGCACGAAACCGAAACCAAGCGTGCTCTGGTGGCGTTGGCTGAAGTCGATCGTAGGCCTAACCAACATGCTCCAAAATAAAAAAATATATATATTTTACTACGCTTAGTGGTGTTGTACTTTTTTGCAAAAATAGTTTAATTTAATTTCATAAATGACATTTCGCCTAGCTTAGAAGTCACAGATTTAACTAAATATTACTGACATTAAGCCTATTACTGCAACCAAAAGTATTAACGATTTCATCATGAACTGGATGTGGGAAGATAATTTGTCAACAAACTTTTTTTAAATAATTTACTAGAAATATTTGTCGAATTACGCCTCGTTAATAGGTATAACGTCTTATATTCGCGACCAATAGTTTTTTATCAAATCGGAGCTCAAAAAACGCCATTCGTCTTATATTCGAGCCGTCTTACATTCGGGCCAATACGGTATCCTCGTACTTTATTGTCTAATTAAAGGGGGTAATATTTAAAATTTCTAGTCGCGTTACTAATGTAAGCCAGAAAGAAGAAAAATACCAAAAAAGTATAAGGAAAAATAAAAAATCAAGATATAAAAAGCAGAAAAAAATAAAAAATCCCGTGCAGCAGATTCGATCTCAGAACAAGGTCGGCACGTTGTCATGAGCTATTACCTACAACAATAATGAAACTGCTGTATTTCTAACCGTTAAGCTATTACAAGAAATGCAATGAAAATAATATCAAATATCTCGAAATCATGGAGTGTTGGCCCCCAAACCTATACATACATGATATATTTTCGAAGTGCCTCATGTACACTTTTATTTCCCAAAAGGGCATAAAAAAGCACGATAGGCAGGCTATGTCGTCTCCTTTGTATGAATGCAAATGGAATTATTGAAACGGATATTAAGTCAAATGTCGATGAATTGTCCCAATTCACAAAAACACTGTTGCTAATTGCTTGCCCTTTCCAATTAGAAACATTTAAAAATTAAAGTAATGTATGTTAAGATAAAATAAACTTTAATGGAAGATTAGTTTTTACAAAATCAGAGATAAGTAAACTTTATTAATTCATAATAAGATTCCCTTAATGGAATCGGATCCATTGCTTCAGGGAAATAAAAAAGAAATTAAAATAATGGAATCCACCAGCTTATAAAACGTAGTTTAAGAACACTGCTAGAAAGTGTTTTGTCTGTTGCTATTGCAACTTGCGCTTTTTCATCATTTTGAGAAAAGATACTTTATTACAATGAAAGATTGATAAACAGTTTCTTCCTCTCCTTCCTTTTCTATTGAAATAGAGGTCATAAAGAATGTTTAATAGTTTTTGGAATATTACAAGTGGTTTCGAATACAACTAGTGAAGTGATTTAGATCATTTATTATTCGAAATTACTTGTTATTGAACGAATCTTTTATTATTAAAGGTGAAGCTGAATGGAAGGAATTTGTTTTGTCATTAATAATGAAAACCCTAAGTTTGTTGAGAAATCTCTTCATTTGGGGTTTTTCTGTTTCTCCTGCTTTATTAGAAATCATTGGAATTTTCTTTATGATTTTTTATTGTTGGCAATTAATCGTTTGTTTTTCTTAATGAAGGGGAAAATAGTGAAGGTTTGCTTTTGTTGTTGTATTGAAAAGTCAGAAGAAGGACGACTTCTCTCCTCGGACAAAAGAAAAGCTTTGATAGAAAATAAGTTGTTTTTTTCTTAATTTTAATGTAAAATATTAATTTAATCTAATATATTATTATTTTGTTTGCTTTCTTCCCATCGACTTGAAATGTTATTTAGTGAATATTTTATAATTGTCTATAACGCTCGAAAAGTCGTTGTTGGTTTTGTATTTGATGGAGGTTTTTTTTATTTTTATTTAATTTGTTTGTGTTGACGTGAAATCACACCCAATATTGGAAGGAATTTGCGTTGGTTCCTATTAGACTATTGATAAGGAAATGACGTGATTGTTTGCTGAGAAGATACGGAAAGAGTAACAGAGGCTGCATTGGTATTGATCGTCACTTGCAGACTGTCGCATACAGAGGGAGCAGCGTGTGGAGTTTCCTCGAACTCTGTGCGTGGGCGGAGGAGGAACGGGGATGCAGCAGGCAACCTCAGTCCCGTAACGACGGGTCGTGGCTCCCGGGGTTCATTTGCCAGTTAGGAACCCGTCGGTGCGCCAGTGGCATTCCGTGCTGCAGATGTCGTCTCCTTTTGGGATAGTGAGAAATCGTTCGATGCGTTTGTATCTCAGCCATTACCTTCTCAAGTGGACAGGTAGGCAGGTAAAGGAGAGAATGATATGAGGTAGGTTTGTCGTTAATTCCTTTTGAAACGGCGCCACATTATTTGGATCTAATAAGCATCGTAATAGAAATATTATCAATCCATTGTTGATTTTCATTGTAAAAATTAAATATCTCTTCATCATCAGGATAGCCTAATAAATAATCTGTAAAATACACGATCGTACTTATTTAGTAAATATTTAAAAAATGCTAAGTTTTGTTATAGTTTATTTCCTTTCACTGAGAATTATGTTAAAATGTTTATAAAAACAAACATTAAAATGTGAAGAATATATCTTGTTTGATTTCATAGGAAGTGGACTTCTATAGTTGATTTCGGCTATTGAAGATATTGACTGGATAGGCTTCTACTGCTTCCGTCAATTTAAAAGGAAGAAAAGGATTATTATTTTAAAGCAATTAAGAGATTTGGTCGTTCACTTGCTACGAAACAAAAATCCTATGAAGGAGAACATTTGAATGTTCGTTTTATAAATATTTTAACCTAATTTTAAGTGAAAGAAAATAAACTATAACAAAACCTTAGTAATAATTGTATAAAGAAAAGGACTAGAGGAGTTCTTCTGCTTCAGTTATTACGAAGAAGTTCCTTTAATAAATGGCGACATTTCTTCACTTGTTAATTAATATTCCTCTTGTTTTAATATAACAAGTGTCTCAATGCTAATTATTAGCTGCTAAGAGGAATTAAATGGAATAAAATGTAGTTAAAAAAAACCAACAACCTGTTTGGATTCGAATCGCCTTTGATTAGGTATCAATGAAATGATTTTTGTCGTACAAAGTAATTAAAGTCTGTTGTTAGTTTGTTCCTTTGGTTTGAAATGGAAATTGTTGGCTGGTGGAAGTAGCCCTAAGGACATTGCTACTCCTCACCTGATGAGTCAAAACCACTTCTATTTCAAGTTTTTTATTTGAAATTAGGAGAAAGTGGAAACAATTTCGTCATTTAATACAAATCATCCCCCCCCCCCTTCCATGATTGAACGCCAACAAACAGACACTTTTACCCATTGATAATTGAATTCTTTTATTGGCATGGTTTGATTTGTGATCAATTATTAAAATGTTTATCCCCACCTATCTATGTGGGAATTGTAATGAATTATAAATATGACAATTAGAAATCCATTGTTATTAAACAGTTATGTTTACAGGAACCTTTTTCCTTTAAGACGCGCCATCTTCAAAATAGCCAAGACAATTCATTGAACAAAAGTAAACATTTCAGAACTTATTAACTATTACTTTAACAAGAAGTCATTGTTTTCTTGTATTATAAGAAAAAAAAATCAAACCAAACTGTTTTAACCACTGAGGGACTTTATAATAGTTTTGGTAATTTAAAAACTTGGAAAAGTAATTTGTCTCTTGACTTTGTGATGAAGTTATCATTAATATTTCTTTAGTTTTGTGCAGCCTCTAAAAAAAACAAAAAAACAACACGTTGTTAATTGAAAACATTTAGATTATTCATTAGTATTTAATTATTCTGTGAAATTAAAATGAAACAAATATTGAAAACCTATTATTATTATTATTATTATTTTATTCTATGAAAGGATTTTGTTAAATCTAATATACCCCCTCCGCTTCTGTCTTGTCTATTAAAATAATGGCTTTGTTTTAATTGTATAAGCTGACGATATTTTTACTTTGATATTGAAGTAGAATTCTTGAAATAATAAATATTTTGTATAATATCACCGACTGTTAGAAGGTAATCGAAGCAGTCACGTGATATTGTACGAGTTACATTCTCTCACTTAATTTGAGACATCCTGTACAAGTGGTTTATTTTATTTAGGAAATTTATCTAGTGCGAAATTATTTTCATTTTCTTACAATATTTTTAACAAAAATAAAAATTTTACGTAAAAATTCAGAATGAAATTTAAAAATATCATTTAGATAATGATTTGGCCCTAACAAAATTAATTTGAATGACGTGTGTTGTTTATGAATTATAATTAAAAATCAATTGATTCTTTAAAAAAAAAAAGTTTGAATTTCGCAGTTTATTATTTACTATACACGTTATATTAGACCTAATAAAATTTTTGCAGTCATGAATAAAATAAATAATACGTAATTTTTGATTATGTTGTTGTGATGGAAAGGACCATTGTTATTGTTGTTCAGTGACTTTCGTTTAAGCTCACCGAAGAAGCAGTCATGCGATGCGTCGTGGGGACAGCAGCGGACCTGTTACCCTCACGGCGCGGCTCCAACTCGGAAGAGAGCCCCTCCGAAGATCCGAATCCCTTCGTTGCTCGGTGCTTTCTCCAACACGTTCTCTGGACGCCGAAGCCCGAGCAAGTCCCCGAGTGAACCGTTGAGCCGAGACACTGCTGCCCTTTATGCTCTCAGTGGAGGACGGTAATGCACTGAGGAGTTAACGATGGTTTTATTGAACTGCATTTCCTTCTTTTCATGAATACAAATTATCTCAAGTTAACAATAATTAAACAAAAACTTCATAAACAAAAAAAAGAATCCGCTGTGGAAAGATCTTTTCGTAATAGAATGAGAAATATTGACAAGTGATCTTTGTTACAACTCAAAGGATTGTTTAGTTACCAATCAAGTGCTTTATGGAAGGCTCTGTTTTCCTGGAAGATGGAGTTTCCTAATGGGAAGAAGCTTCTGAATTGAAAACCACTGGTTGAAAGCTCTCTTGAACGGAAAGGAAATGGTGGGGATTTTTCTTAATCATTTGTTTGTAGATGGGAATAAGGTTGAGTTTTAACTTGAGTTGGAAGTGAACTTTTTATTCTTTTCTATTCGTGAGTGATGTTTTCCCTTGAAGTAGTTTCTCCTCAATTGATGAAACAAAGACTTTTATTGTGCAGAGGAAAATGTTCCAAAAATAACAGTTAGTTTAAATTGGTTGTAAAAGGTTCTACGATTTGTTTGATTTATTCTTTGTTTCCAGTTTAGTCAAAGATTTGTAGTTAACCAGAGATCGTTTTACGAAATTAAAATACACACAGTAATTAGCTGGAGGTAATTAATTTTAAATTGATATTTTCAGAAAGGAAATAAAAAAGGAAATTACAATTGAAAAAAAAAAAAAGGAATGTCTGTTTGAAGACCAACATTTTAAAAACAAACTGGTTTTTGTAATGAAAGAAACAGTAGAGGAACAACGTCTTCAGTGTACAGCAACAGCCTCATTGTTGTTGGATTGGATTTCCCTTATGATCATAGGAAAAAGGCACGGAAAAAACTTGTTATTGTTTCTAATTGGATTGCTTTTTTTATTGTTTAAAAAATTTTTGGAAACGCTTGTTTCTTTCTTTTTCTGTTGCTTTTAATTATTTCTACTGAATAGACTGGAAATAGGAGTTGAAATTAACCAACGTTCATTGGAAGGAATTGAGTCTCACTCGGTTCGTTCTTTGACTGTAGTTACTTTTACATTAGGGAAGTTTGAGTTTGTTTTTTTGTTTTGATTTCAATATAAAAGATAAGAAAACTCTATTCTAATCGATTGAAAAATAAATCATTTACAAAGAAAAAATAAAATTTGAACTAAATGGCGTTGGGAATAAATCGTGGGTGTGTTTATGATGATTAGTTTCCGTTTCTCTTCATCACTGTAATTTAGAATCTAAAGTGTGAATCCAATGTGGTTTTTAGTCATTGCAGAATCTTCTCTGATTAAATAAATTGAACGTAATTATTAATAAATAACAAACCTAGTTTAATAATATCCACTTATTATCGATAAAACTTCGTATTCTCAGTGATTATGAAGTGCCTAGACATTAAATATAATCATAGTTGTAGGTGGAGGAATCACGTGAATCATTTAACTGAGATTTAATAGAAGCACTCAAAGGGGGGTTTCACACAAATGGACAGTAAATGAAAGAGCGTTGTTTTGACTGGAATCCACCCCCGCAGCGATTATTATTATGATCGGAAAATAAAAAAAAAAGAACAAATATTTTGTTCATTTTAGTTTTCAAACTATTTTATGAAGCAATAAAACGCAAAATATCCACAGTGGAAGGGAATTGGATATTTTCTGATGTCTCGGCAGTTTCTCAAAAATGTTTTTAAGAAATTGAAAAGAAAGACGTTTTGGTTCGTTTCAGTTTCTAAAGAAAGCTTTGAATTTCTTGGATTCAAAACATTAAATATTAGAAGAAAAATGTAATGAAAATTAAAGTCGAGTGAGCTGTTGTTGTTGATTTCCTTACGCACGGTTTGGGGTTCCCAGCAGACATTTGCTTTTAAAATATTATCGAATTTATTTATTAGGCACTTTCAGAATAGATCGAATTTTGAAACTAATTTATTTTTGTAATGAAAGTCTTCTATATCGAAAATATAAGTTATTTTTTTTTCCTTACTTTAATTTAGTGTTAAACTTTCGGTAAGTGTTAAGCAGAGACCTTGTTTTTCCCACAAGTGAAATAGCGCCATCTTGTGTAGTGTTTTCAAACTAGGAAGCCCCACCTGTCCTCAAGTGATCAACCAGGGGATGGTTGTTGGAGTGTTTCTTTTGTGTTTAATTTAGAAAAAGCAAAAATTTAAAATTACATAAATCTTGATATTCTCCGAAAGGGCTGTTTGAAGGTTACGGTATCATGAAACCTGTTTTATTTTTGATTTGTCAAAACTCTTCTAAAGAGAAAATGATAGTTTAAGTTGAAATGTTTTCCCTCGTAATAATTCTAATGACCTGAAGTTGGTCAGAAGAGGATTTTGTTATTCAAAGAAACTTTTGTGACCTTTAAGAAGATGAATAAAGTCCCTCTTATAAACCTTAAATTCTTCTTCTGTGAAACATAAATAGTGAAATATTTGTAAGTCTTACAATTGGCGCATGCGTGGTTAATTGATTACTTCGTTAATCAGGGGTTGACACAGGCTGTCATGTGTGGGTGGCTCTCAATCCAATGCACTCCATTAATTGTCCGATCGATAGAGAAAAGGGTTCTTTTTTTATCTCCTTTAGTATCCGATGGAAGATTAGTGTTGTTGGGTTCTGTTCTCAAAAAGAGCGCATTTGAATCCCCAGTCTAGAAAATGAGATACAAAGGAAGTAGAAATGGATCTGTTGAAAGAAACATTAGGCAGAATGGTGGTCTTTTATAATTTTATTATTAATTTGATTTGAATAATAATCAGCTAATAATGACTGAATAAATACAGCTGAATGAAGTCAACTTGGGAATATTCGTCGAAAAATTGGAAAGAAATTGATTTATTTAAAATGTCCTCCTTCAGAGATCAAAAATGAAATAAACTCTCAGCCCATCCGATTGTAGTTGAGTTTCTGCCATCGTCCAACGTTTCAGAATGCTAGTGCTGGGATTGTATGATATCTCGTGTTGAGGCCATTTGATTGATGGAGATAGAAATAAGAAGAGAATAAATCTTTGTTTTGAAAATTAGTATCTGATCTAACAAATGTCTGATCTCTTGTAAACATCATTTATTATATTTTCCATTATAACCTTTAAGGAGTAATTGTTGAGTAGTGATAGATAGGAGAATAATGTTTTGTTCATTAGTATATAAGCATATTTAATGAAGTGAAGTTGTTGTTATTGAAAATTGTTACTAGTTGTTGGTGAGATTATTTAATTCCATTTGTATCTTAAGCTCTGATGTGTTTGGATTGGTTTCCCTGGTTGTTCTATTGGTTTTGTACAAATTCCTTTGCAACTGTAATAATGTAGACGAAGGTTTTCTTTTGCCTTTGATCAATGAAAGACTAACCACACAAGATATCAAATGTAGACACAAGAAGGAGTTCGACTGCTTTGTTCTGTTACTCCAACGAGATTCATTAAAACCAATTGGAAGAAAATAGTTAATAAATAAATAAATAAAAAAAAAAAACACAACTTCATTGCTTTTAAATTATATAAAAAAAGAAAAGAAAGTTCGATTCCTTGTTAATTACATTCAATCTATTTCCGTTGATTTCTGTTAATACTGAATTATGTAATATCAATAACAAGTTACAGAGTTACCAAACAATTGAGTCATCTGTTGAACTAAGAACCATTAATTAAGACATACTTGATTAATTTGTATGAAACTGATGAAGCAGCTCCAAGGGATCCTCCCAAACAGCAACTACTGTTGTTTTAAGTCCCTCTGGGATGGTAAAGCAGCAACACAAGAGATAGGATTACGATCGGGAGAGTTGGCTGGCCAATCCATGGTTTCCTCTTAATCTAGTGTTAAGTACATTGTATGAGAAATGGATCATCTACTGAACCTGCAGAAGCATAAATAGAAAAGTCCAGAATATCATCCCTATATCGTCCTCTTGAAGTACAAAACGAAATACCAAACCCTACTTCCACCGTCAGTGTCCGTTTTCGCTGGAATTAAGGGATGATAACGAGTCCCTTGTTCTGTCCACGCCTGAAAATAATGTGTAAATCAAAGCTGGATCCATCCATTGCTTTTTACTCCAAATGACCAATTACTCTTATGAATGATTGGTGGTCGCCTAGCATAAAGACCTCCTTCGTGAAGTCTTTTGCGCAGAGTCAAAGCAGATATCAGCGTTCTTGTAACCTCAGCAATGGCAAATCGCAGCTGTGTCAAGATAACTGTTGTTATCTTGGCAGTTAATGGAAAATAATGGCCATTCATCGAAATTGTAGTCCTGGGCCTTCCTTCCTTGTACCTTCTGGGAGTTGATTATGTATTTTGAAGTTGGTTTTGCAGTTTACAGACGAACGCTCCTCCTGCCACTTCACCTGACTTTGGTCTATCTTTACTCTTCCGACAGCTAAGGTTATTTGTTAAATGATGTCTCGAATCCATTATTTATCTCTTTCTAAACACGAATTGACCAACATCTCCCAAACAGACCCTTTTATGGTACGACTAATATGCATCAACCTCTGACCCTCAATGTACATAGTACAACTCCTTGTATGTTACTGTTGTGTTTTTTTCCCCTGAATTAAGAGATGCCTAATTCTGAGGAAGTGTTTTCTGTTGATGATTTTTACAGTCCGTAATATTTCCCTTTGATAGAAACCGAATCATTTAACTTGATATTCATTAGAATAGATTTCCTACTGCAAGTGTCGAAAATATCTCTTGATATTTTTCGAAAATCTAGAACTAATAATAACTTGGTGAATAATAACAAAGAAATCACTCAGATTCTTAGTAGCACCATAACGGATGTGATGAAACTAAGGAGACTGAAACGTGCATCTGTGTAAACCATAACCTATAAAATGATGCAGAGACTTTGAATCTTCATCCACAAAGAGGCTTCATCGACTTTCATATTTCAGTTTTTTCTTATTGGCTTATAAGCTCACTGCTGGCACAAACAGTGGTATGTGATCGGCCTGTCAATCCAAGGTATCCTGGTTCGAACCTTCTGAGGGGTAAGATATTATTATTATTATTTCTTAATTTCATTTCTATCTTCTTCTTTTTTTACTTTTTTTTTCTAATTTTTTTTTTTTTTTTGCCTTCTTTCCTTATGATAATTTGTTTTTTTCCAATTATATTATGAATATTAGACAGAAAACCAATTTACGATTAGAAGTAAAAAAATAATATTCTCGTTAACTTTTGTTTTTAATTAATTAGTTAATTAATTAAACTTTTTTTTTCTTATGCTGTGGTGAAACTCTTTCACTGTTTGTATTTAAAATTATTTCAGTTGTGCTTTTATTTTAGGAAAAATTAAGTATTTATGTAAGAGTTTTAAATGTAAAACTTCATTAACTGAATTTTTTTTTCTTTAGTTTAAAAAAAAAACAAAATAAAATTAGTATTCTCATTAATTTTGGTTTTTAATTAGAAGTACTTTAATTCAGAAAAATAAAGTAAAGCATATACTGTACATAGTTTTTTTTAATAACTAAACTTTATTTTTAATATGCTAGTACTCATATGCTAGTATAATTATGAAAAAAAAATCAGTTAGTGAAGTTTTACATTTAAAACTCTTAAATAAAAACTTAATTTTTCCTAAAATAAAAGCACAACTGAAATAATTTTAAATACAAACCGTAAAAGAGTTTCACCACAACATGATAAGAAAAAAAAAAGTTTAATTAATGAAAAACCAAAGTTAACGAGAATATTATTTATTTACTTCTAATCGTAAATTGGTTTTCTGTCTAATATTCGTAATATAAACGGAAAAAAAACAAACAAATTATCATAAAGAAAGAAAGGCAAAAAAAAAAAAAAAAAAAAAAAAAAAAAAAAAAAAAAAAAAAAAAAAAAGTAAAAAAAAAAAAAAATAGAAATGAAATTTTTAAAAAAATAATAATAATATCTTACCTCGCAGAGGGTTTGAACCAGGGTACCTCCGATTGACAGGCCGATCCCATACCACTGTGCTACCACGACTCTTCCTTGTTTGTGACAGCAGTGAACTTATAAGCCAATACTTGAAAATCGATGAAAATAACGCCGAATATCTCGAAATCTATGGGCCACTGGCCCCAACATGTCTATATATTTTTGAAGTACTTCATCTCACAAAAGAGCATTAACTTTTGAAACATACAGGCGGTATCGTCTCCTTGTTAGATTGCAATGGTTTTACTTAGACATTTCTTCGAGAATACAATTAAAATGTTTTTTCCATAATTTCAACTGAAACTAATTAATTGATGCCGTATCTTTATGACCTAATTACTACTAAAATGTCTTTTAATTTTTCTCCATTTTTTTAACCAACCATCATTCTGGTAGTGAAATGGGATTTTTCTTTTCAATTTCTTAAACTGAATGGTTTTATTTAATAACAAAGAATCCCAACAGATATAAGAAAATATTACAAGTTTTGAATTAAGATCCTCTCAAGAAGTCTTCGGAAACAATTTAAAATAATAACAATAATGTGTCTTTTATTGGGATAATTTTTTTGTTTGGTTGGAGATGGTTGATTGAATATTTTTTTCTCTCTTGCCAATTGTAAGTAGATATGAGACTGACAGATGTTGATATCATTAACATATCCTTATGGTTGGTTAGGATCTTGACTGGCGAGTTCAGATGAAATTAGTACAAGGTGTTTGTAATGAGTTAATGTGGTTGAGAACAAAGTTCTCAAAAGAACACCTCCCCCCATTAAGAATGATGTGTCTGAATATTTAGAAGCACTTTTATACTTCTATCAAAGAACCGTATTATTATTAATATTAATATTTATTTCCGTACATTTGATGGCATTAAGATGCTCTGACATTCATAAAACGTATCTGTCTGAAAAGTTTGATTTCAAACGGAAAAGTGAAAAAAAAAAAATGGAGGTATCTTATTAGTTTAAAAATGAATGAATTCGATAATATAAGTTAATAATTGGTTACTTAACACACCTGTTTAAAACGTGTTAAATTAGCAGCGTTATTATTTCGAGTTATTACCTCCATTCAAATGGATTAACAGACATTCGAAGATTAAGACGTAAAATACCATTAAAAGGTTTCCCATTTCAAGATCTTATCTCAATTGACAAACGTAGGAATAGTTAAGAGAAGTAATGAAATACCATTGGAAATAGACTGTTTCTCTTTTGGATAGCGGAAGGAAATGTTATTGATTGTACGTGGCTTATTGGTTGCATGCATACACACACACAAACACAACGCTTGCTTTGAAAGAGAATTCACATAAGTTCTAAGGATACAAATACTATGAAAGACAGTTCCTTCTTAACTAGGAAACGGCCAATATCCCATTCAAGGTTCGTGGGGTATTTTTTTTTTTATAATTTTTATTTGATATATATATGTTGAATATTGTTTGTTGATGTTTTACTTTGATCTGAACATATTGCCATTTCCCTCTCTACCTAGACTTTAATACTTGAAGGACCACTTTTTTATGACGTCCTATTTCCCCTGAGCTTCGTTTCCGTTTTAAGTTGATCTACAGACTTTTGTCCTTTACTTGTTGTGCATCTCGGAGCATATTTTGTCTTAGCATTTTAAAGTTCTTACTTACTTTCGACCAAATTTCCGAGAAAAAAGCTTAAGTTGATGTTATTTGGGGATTTTTTTTGTTACGATAAATATCTATTGAATGATTCTAATGTCATAGTACGAAGTGTAACTGCATAGGATATACTTGCGATTAATGAGGCCAATCTGTTTTGTCAACATGAAACAAGCGATCACGTGATCACGCGGATGTAAAGGTTTTTAATGTTATTCTGTAAATGAAAATTCACATCTTTGTTGAATAAACTTCAACCAATTATTAACTTTAAAAACCTATTTAATGAAAGAACTCCTTATAATTAATTCTAACTCTGTTTTTATTTTCCTTTGAAGACCGAAAACACATTCGTCAACTGAACACGAATCAAGAAGAAAGTAAAGGTGTGTTCTGCTTTGAAACGATGGTTTCTTCAAATATTCTTATGAATAAGTAACAGAGATATCTTTGATTGGAGTTCGAATGTTTGCCAATGAAAATATTGACACCGTTAAGTTCTAGTAATGAAGTTTAATTTCTCTAATGTCCAATCCGTGTAGTTGATTCCCTCACTGAATATTAGCAATTAACTAATGGACTGTTTTAGTCAACACTATTGAACCAGCAGGGAATTGTTCTTCCCTAAAGTTCAAAGATTGGTTTTCTTTGTAGGCTACAACGATGTGTTCTTGAAATGTTTTTAGATTTTGGTTGTAAATGAATTAGCAAATATTTAAAAGAGAAAGTATTTAACATTATTTATTGAACAACTGCTTGCTTTCGTGCTTTTTAGATGAATCAGAAGCAGTCGTTAGTAATAAATAGAAATTCCCACAGGACTATTGCTCTATTTGTTAGTACTAATGTTTGAAAATCGATCTTAAGCGAGCAATGTATTTGGTCTGACAGAAATTGACCTCCTCAAATATTCTGCTTCACTGGTTTCCTCTCGACAACCTACGTCACAGTCCATTGCGAACAGTTACGGCCAAGTCAGTGTTTATTGAGGTTTTTCTTTGGAGAAAAGACCCAAAAAAATAATAAACAAGGTAATTAATGCTTTTAGACAGTGTCAAAAGCAAAGCGGTCCCATAATAGGCACAATTGTATAACCAAAATAATTAAAAACAAGAGCATATAAATGCAAGACCGTTTCTTTGTTTTATAGGCAAGCTATAATCTAGGGGAAGCTAATACAATGGTTAGTGCATCATTTGGATATGTTAAAGAATTTATGAAACAATACATTTGTAAATATTAACAATGACGTACTGTTGGTAATTGTTAGTATTGTTATGTAAGAAGCATCATTATTATTACTGTGTTAATTGTTATCATTATTACTAACACTGCTATGCAAAACGTCAGGGAGTGGTCACCTACTTTTTGATGCTGAACACAATAGTGAAGGTTTCATTCTAATATCTCTAACCGTTTGGCCGCTACAGAGTGTGACAGACAGACAACACAAAAGCAATAGCGATTCCCCATGTTAACATGGAACCGCTAAAAAATTATCAGAAAGACTTTTTTAAAACTTCAAGAAATCGAGTTTTTTTCCCCCCTTATTTTTTTGAGGATTTTTTAGGAGAAAACATTAAGATGAAAAAAGATATAGTTTTGCCTATTTTTCATATTCGTACCCACATTGCACCCGATGTTGAGAGCTTGTGATTGCTTCACTCCAATAGAAAGCACTGATCTAAAACTCATTTCTGAACTGTAGAAGAATAAATAATTTATATTCGCCAACAATAATATAAAATGATTTATTCTTCTTCCATCCTACTTCAGGAATGAGTTTCAATACTTTGGTTCACTTGAAAGCTACTCAACAACAGCAATCAAATGCTCTCGACATCGGTTGCAAGATGGCCTATGGCAGTACGAACCTCAAAAAAATACAGCTTTCTTTCATCTTAACGTTTCTTTTAAATAAGGGGAAAAAAAAACCTAAGGTGGGTTTTCTTGAAAGTCTTAAAAATGCCTTCTGATGATTTTTTATTATTTTTTGGGTCTTTTTCTCAAAGAAAAACTTCGATAAACACCAGAAACTGTGACGTAGGCTGTGATGGTCCATTGGAATACGTCAGTCGTGACGTGATGCACAATTGTATCACTTTTTCTTACTTCATCTGAACTGAGAGCAATTACAAAATTATTATCACAGTATTGAGATCATCTTTCGAAAATAATAAAGTTTACACTTAAATACATTAATTTTAAGCGTCAGAATTTAAACAAGATTTTTTTCTAAATTTAGAGCATCGGTTGGATTCTCATGGAATTGTGGGATCGCCGATAGTGAAGAAGAATTAATCTTAACTAATGAAATAAATTCAAAAAGAAAATATCTCAGAGTGGATTTCTATTAATTTCTGAATGTGAATTTTATCGTATTTAAAGGCTTGAGTAATTCTTAAATTCAAAACTTTAAAATTGATTCCGCGTAGAAACAGGTGTAATATCCTTCAATATCGTTTGAAACTCCTCCTTCACAATGTTTTCTACTTATTTTATTGATAGAATTACTATATTTCAGTTTAGTATCTTTATTATTGCAAGAATAGATTTAGTACGGTATTCGGTGCAGATTCAGAATGTCTTATTTCCTACCCTCTTCATCGAAAGGTCCTAAAAACATGTCTAATGGAACGGAATGGCTGGCGTTTGCTCCTACTGGAAAAGAATTCTTTCCAATGGCAGTAAGGAATATATTTGTTTGTTTGTGTTTTTAATTTTTCTCTTCGAATGAGTAGAATGATTAAGAGTTGCCATTGAGATCAAAGTTTATTTTTTTTTTTTTTAGAGTTGATTGTCCCAATTCTATCTCAATAATTTTAAATGGGTTAACTCAAAACGACCATTTGTGAAATTTGGTGAAACAAAATAAACGAATCAGAGGGATTTTGTTTTTTATCGCTTTTGCGTTGAATTGGATCCAAATGAAGGTCGTGTTTCCTTATCGTAATGATACGACTTGATTTCGACTGTTGTGAGATGGAATTTCTCTTGAAACTAATCCACTGTTGTTAACTGTAACAACAGTGGATTAGTTTCAAGAGAAATTCCATCTCAAAGGAATAGTTTTTGGATGAAAACCACTGTTAGTTTGTTTTTAGTTTAAATTCCATTGAATAGATGATGGATTTTTTGTGATGGATTTCTTTTGGATAATAACAGAAGTTACTGGAATCGAAAGAAAGGCTAGTTAAAAAAAAAAAAACCTTTTATTTGTAAAAAAGAGTGAATCCCCCTGA
>JAFIDM010045645.1:6236-22141 GCA_023159025.1 Thereuonema tuberculata
TCTAAAGTGTTCTGCCCTATATCTCCAATTAGATGTAATTTGTGAGACCAACACTGTACATGAACCGTTTGGGTTCCTATACGGTCGGATCATATGAGCGACTGATTTACAGAAGTTATGGTGAGTCAAACAGAGTGGATTCCAAGAAAACAAGATTCTTTTCACATGACCTCTTGACAACGTAATTTAAGCCAAAGAGAACCATACGGGAAATAAATAGAAAAATAAATGAAAACATGTTGAGGTTTGTTTTTTTCAAAAAATCACTATGTTGCTATTTATTAAAATTTTCACTTGAATTGAGAGATTTTGCTTTTTATTGCTAACTTAAAACCACACTAATTACACATGAAAACTCTGAAAATACTGAGAAAATGAAAAATGTGCAATTCTGAAGCTTAGCGCATTATTGCTCAATGTGAAAAACTCATGCCACTACGTACTGGTGATATTAACGAAATTCAATTAATGACAGGGATACAAAAAGACTTATCAACATATAAAACTGAATGCATAACAATAAACTCAAAATTAATAAAGGAAAAAAAAAACAAATTTATATTTACCAGACTATAACGATACAAAAAATTCCCAAATTTGCAGCCAACAGTATATTTTGACATTCAAAATATAAATAATTATTCATTCTTTGAAGTGGAGGGAATAACTACTGAGAAATACTTGGACAACCTTTTCATTTAGATCACTTCTATAATTCTTTTACATAAAAGAATAAATTTCAGTTGATGCTAGTATTATTAATCTAATTTCTCTTGCATCATAAAATATTATGAATTCTTTTATTTTTGTAAGTTATGATGTTTAGCCTTTACAATTGATGTGAATGGAATTGCCTTAATTTCAAATCGGATCCAATATTTTGCTCAAAAGAATTCCTTCCTCCATGATCAGAATTATTTTGATAACAATTAAAACCAGGTTTCACTGGGGTAGTGAAAATTGTGATACATTATCTTTATTTATGTCTTTACGGTAAATTCCAAATAAGAATTTTTAGAATAGAATATTAGTGCCAGTGACTCCAACTGACTTCACTGTAGCATTTTGATTTCAGTCTTTCATGATTAACCTAAGGACAAAGTTATAAATAGCCTGTTTCCTAATTTTAACATTTAAAAATGAAACCTGAAAATTTCAGAAAAGGATTTTGGCTGAATATGGATAAAGACATGATCACCATCTTACAGGCATCAGCAGTAATGGTTGCTAGTGACAGTTACTTTTATAAAACTGGAACTGATTTACTTTTGTGAGTAATTTAAACACATTACTTCCATCCAATAATGAATTTCATTCAAGATGATGTTATGATGAAATTTCCAGTTCATTGTGTCACGAAGCAATGTGGGGTAAGGACTTCTATGAAATAAAAAAATTACATCCTACTAATAACAATACTAATTCATTGGAGAGATTTATGAAATAAAGGATTCATTAAAAAAGAAATAAACATATTGATAAATATGGAGTATTAATAAATACAACTCGTATTCAGAAATGGCATCCTAATTTAACTGCTTCCTATTGAGATAAGAAGGAATCTCTCTATTGGCACAAAAGGAACTATCAGGTCAGAAAGAAAGTTCTTGCGGTTTTGAACTATCAAATTCAAATACACACATCTCGGCTCAAACAAAATTATATAAATCAAAATAAAGACCATTGCAATCAATGCACTTTTACCAACGAGAAACAAGGTTTGTTATTCCGGTTGAATAAAATTCGGGGGTCCTGGAGGCGACAAACTCGTTGAATGCCGTTTCTGCATCTCTCTGGGATTTGAAGCATTTCTCACGCAAGAAGTGGTCAAGATGTTTGAAAAAGTGGTAATCGGTGGGCGAGAGGTCTGGCGAGTATGGTGGATGAGGAAGAGTTTCGTAGCCCAATTCGTTCAACTTTTGAAGGGTCACTTGGGCGATATGTGGTCGGGCATTGTCGTGCAGAAGGATAGGACCATTTCTGTTGACCAGTGCTGGACACAAATGTTGAAGTTTTTCGTGCATGACGTCAATTTGGTGGCAGTACGTTTCAGCTGTAATGGTTTCACCAGGATTCAGGAAGCTGTGATGAATCAAACCAGCCGCAGACCACCAAACTGTCACCATAACTTTCTTTTGGTGAACCTTTGGCTTTGGGAAGTGTTGTGGAGCTTCGTCGTGGTCTGGCCACTGAGCCGATCGACGCCGATTGTCATAAAGAATCCATTTTTCATCGCACGTTACAATTCGTTTGAGAAATGGTTCATTTTTATTGCGCAAAAGAAGGGCAGACGACTCTTCAAAACGACAATTTTTTTGACGTTCATTCAATTCGTGCGGCACCCATTGATCAAGCTTTTTTTTTTTTTTCAATTTGCTGTAGATGGTTACAGATCGTTGTATGCGTTACGGTCAATTCAGAAGCAATCTCCCGAATGGTTATGCGAGGATTGGCTTCAACCATGGTCCTCAAGACATCGTTGTCAACCTCTGATGGACGACCACTATGCGCATCATCTTCAAGACTCGCGTCTCCGCTTCGAAATTTTTTAAACCACCATTGAGCAGTATGTTCGTTAGTGGTCCCAGGGCCAAACGCCTCGTTAATATCGCGAGCTGTTCGGCAGCTTTCCGACCTAATCTGAACTGGAATAGGAAAAGTGTTCGAATTTGCTTTTTGTCCATGCTGTATTCAATACCTGCGAAACTTAGAAAACATATTTGAAAATAAAATTAATATCACATTTACACAGAGCGAAAAACGCGCTTTAAAATGATGCATAAAGTCAATGCAATTGAACACAAACTTAATTGAAAATAGAGCATTGAAAATCAACATTCCCAAAAACCGCAATAACTTTCTTTCCGACCTGATAACTTCTTAAACCTATTAGGGATAGGAGGTTTTGAAAAAAATCATAGAATAGAAAACAACCAATTTTATTATTTACATAAATTTAAAAGATGATGGTAGGATATTTATTGTTATGGTCTAATTATTGAAGCTTATAGACATTACGTTTGTTTTTACTCTCAACTCTTTATGTTGACAGGTTTTGAAACTTCTTCCAATGAATAGATCGAAAAACTTAACCAACTTCTTTGTAGTTACAGAATTATAGAAAAGGTATTTTGTTAAATGAGGGAAATTGGCAAATCAATAAAATTGGGAAATCTAAGACATTTTTAATTTTTTATTCATTATATAACTTTCCTTAGATTTGACATATTTTATTTCAATTGCAATTACTGATTAAGACAACAGCGTTCAAAAATGTATTATCAAGAAAGGAAGTTTTTTGTTTTTTTTTTCAATTTGAAATTTTAAAATAGAAGAACATTTCTGAAGATTTTCTAAATCTATATTTGAGAAAAATGTAGCAGATTGGCTTTACTGACATAATCCAATGAGCTGCTCCTCCAGCTGAATGGCAAAGGATAATGTATCTCTAGTTATGACATTCCTCAGCAAGACCTCATTTGTTTCCTTTATTTACAAAGATTCAAAATCAAAAAAACATGAAACTATAGCATAAACGCAGCATTCACCATTGTCATTTGTTATTATGGCATTGTGGGTAAAGAATATAAAACTTTGTTTGCATTTTGGTCCATCAAGAACCATGTTTGTAAGGTCTAGTAGAAATGGGAAAGCTTTACTTATATTGATATTTAGACAAATTAAAAATTCATTTAAAAAATAAGAGTTAATGTGTTTTATCAGCTAAAAAGAAAGACAAAACATTAAGTTAAATGATTCATCAAATGAGTGAGGTGTAAAGCATTGGGCTGACCTCATCTCAGTCCTGGGTCAGTTGGGAGCCTTACTTCCATAGTGGACCTACCACCCTTTTTTTATTATAATATTCTAGTACATTTATTTTTGTTATTTTTCTGTAAGTTGGTTGTTTATGAATGGTTTGTTTCCTGTTTCTTAAGTTGAAGGATAAGACCTCATATTTAGGACGTTTGTCTCTCTGTTATTGAGTTTAAAAATGACAGAAGTCAATTTGGGAACAGACATGGATTGTCTTGGTAAAAGACAGATCCTAAGAAAAGTAGCCTTATTTAAGATAAAGATGTGGCTCTGAAAATATATTCCTCTGCAGTCGGTTAAAACAGATAAGAGAAAGAAAAATTGGGTGATCAGTTGAATGTTAAGACATTTGGTGACAACCGTTTCTTTAACTTCCTAAGGCTTGTGTATGAACAAATCCAATAGAACTGTTTGACTCAAAAAGATTTAAATTTAGCAAATGAGATTCTAAGCCTTCTTATGATCAAATGTAAGATGGACTCTGAAAAATGTATTTCTGTAAAAAAAGAGATCGACAACAGTAAAAGGATAAAGGAAATAGTAACAAAGATAAAGAAAGAAATTCACATGGAAATAAATGATACAATAAATGGTCCTAAAATAATTCTGTTTAAACAATGCATTTGATTAATAAATTGTTTAGGGAGGAATTGTTTTAGTGTGACTCAAAACATTGATAAAAGATTGAGTAGCTTAGAGGAATTTGGTATCGAAGGAACAGCTTGTATGTGAAGTATATTTGAGTTTATGTTTGAGTACGAGATAATTTATACAATTATATATAAACCTCCGCATTTATTGTAAAAAAATCAGTAGCTTAATTCCTGTTGCAAAGATGGAATAATAATAATTTATTGCCTAGAAAATTATTTACAAAAATAGGCATTTGATGACTTAGTCCAGTTGATTTTCATTGAGAAGACAAAAGAGAAGGAAATAAAAAGGAGTGAGAAATGGATTCTTTAAATAATATCTCAGCTGAGAAAGGACTTAAAAGACAAACTTCTTTTGGTTAAATCAGACAGTTTCTCCTAGTAAAGGACTGGAATGATTTGTAAATCCTTTTGATTCTTAAGTTGAATTGATAAACAACAGGGGATGACATTGCTGGACTGAAGGGTATTGAACCTAAGAAACTGAGACAAAAGAAGAAAGGATGCAAAACACTCCCACCAGACACCCAAAATAAAAGGAATCCTCCCTTAGAGCTGACCTCTGCTTTAGCTAAAATGAATTATAATAATTCCAACACAAACATTATAGTTGATATGTTAATCTGTTAAAAAAAAAACCCTGGCCAAAAACCAGGGAAGAAGGAAGAGGGGCCATTTTGTCAAACCTTTTCCTTTATATGATGGTGTTCCGTTATTGAAACTCCTCAAAATTTTATTGTATTTTTTTCCAGTTGTTTCTTCTTTGCTTTTTCTAATTTAATTGATAAAATTGAATTCTTTGAACAATGTTTAATTTTTAATTGTTTTTTTTATTTGATTAGATCTTTAGAATTTGAAATAGAATTAAATCATTAGCTGGGCGGGGGGGTGCATTCCTAAGAACATCTAGGAACATTCCTAAAAGGAAAACAAGAAAATAGAACAATATTACAATGCTATGAATTATTATTTGTGCTTTATTAGGTGATTTTTTAATAAAAAATGTATTTTCTTTGTTTACAGGTATTGGATTTTCCTGATAACATTCATCTTTATGTTACAACAAATATGCTGTATTTTAAAAGCTCCTGGCCTGTAATACAAAGTAATGCAGCCATGTTTGTAGGTAAATAGAATTGTATAGGAATTCCACCTTATTATTTAAGAAGTCAGAAAGAAGAATTATTTAATTTATTTATTTATTTTTAATTTTGTCTTCTGTATTCACTAGAAAGTTAAATTTAATTTTAAATTTGTGATCTTTAATAAACCTAATTATTTATCATTCAGGATTTCACTTGTCCTACTTTGTCCTACTTTTTTTTGTGTGGAGTATTCGTGTTCTCATAAAATAAACACAATGAAACGAAAAAAAATTTGTTCAAAAGCTAAAGTTGTGTATTCTGTTGGACAAAGTAAATTTGAGATGATTCTGGGAGGATTTGTAGCAACAAAATCTTCAAAATCAGTTTCAGGTAGTGTTTCTGAAGATGATTCAATGAAATGTGAAGTGATATGGACATTTAAGGTGGCTAAATCTATAAGAAACTTTTTCATTTTCTTCAAGTAAAGGTTTGAAAGAAGTGTTTTCTTTAATGTTCGGGGCCAAAAACTGTAACATGGACCACACCAAGATTTTGTACTTACTTTCTAATGGCCTAGAACCATAAGAACTTGTTTATGACATTAGAAACTCAAGTGTTTTCTACACCTTGAAACAACTACTTCTCAAGTTAAAAAGCAGTTAGAGCTTCATTTAGATATTGGTCACCAATTCGCCCATTAGAATCTGCGCAGTGCCGATATTTGACTTTAATATTTTTGGGACGTGCAGAAACTGAAACAATGTTTGATGAAATCTGCAATTACATTGAAAGTGAAGGTTTACCCTTATCCAAAATGATAATGCTTTTGATGGACGGGCCAAATGCCAATAAGTCTCTTTTTAAAAAAAATGAACTCTTAAATAAAGCTATCGGTTAATATTGGTTCATGTACTTTGCATAAAGTTCATAATGCATTTGGAAACGGCCTCAAACTGGTTCCATTCTCCATGATTGAAGAGTATGTCTTCCCTTTATGTCTTCAAGCTGTCAACTGCAAGGAGAGAAGACTTTTAAGAAATCTCAAGAACTGATGGAGATTTCTGAGAACTTTTTTCTACTGTTTGTAAACTGTAGATGACTAATATAGTCCCTGTTTTGAAAAGACTTAAAGCAACACAAGTCTTTGGACAACTACTTTTTAATGTTTTTACCTTAAAGTCAAAGTTCAATGTGCCAAAGAAATCTTTGCTATGCTAGAATTACTACTTCTCTTAAAAACAAGCTACTTCTTCCATTATTGCAAATTTTGATTCATATCAGTGATAATTTCTTAAAAGTTCCTTCCCATGTTTCAGGCTGAACAGTTCACCTGCTGTAGGATAATCTCAAGGAACTGTTGAAGAAGTTATTAAGGAAGTCCTAAGAAACACTCTTACTGAGGTAGAGCTCTCAAATGAAAGTTTGTTTCCCTTTAATCCAATTGAAATTGAATCAAAACAAAGCAAACCATCAATAAAAATGTCTGACAGAGAGAAGTTGGAATTTGATCAAGAGATCTTTCTTTTTAAACAAAAAGTTATTCCAGACTTTTCATTTGAGAACAGAATTCTCAAAAATATGCAGCGTCTTCATGGTCTTATGAGAACAAAAGATGAAAGTTACCAGAGTTTTAAAGGGATAATAACACAAATCCCTCATGGATTGACTGAAGTTCACTGAGAAAGATTTGAAGGAGGAATGAATGATTTACCAGGTTGACCAAGACATAAAGGAAGAGGTGTTATAGAAAAGAAAAAACTGTTAAAAAAAATTAAGTATCACAGAGTGGACCACTATTGGATAAGAGTTTTTGAGTTGAAAACTTTAGATGGAAACCGTTGGTATTCTCATTTTTCCAAGTACCATCTGTGCTGATTTTAGCTAATGGAAACTCTGATGTAGAGAGATCTTAATAACTTTATGTTATAAGTTGTATTTTTCTTGTATTTCATGTGATATTTTTGGTTCCTTAAAAGTGTATTCAAAATGTTAATTTTTTAACTAAAAGTGACTAAAAAGGTGAATAATATTTTTATTACTTAATATTATTAAGTAATTTTTCTAATAAATAAAGTAAAATAAATGGGACATGCATGCATTTCTAAACTGGTAAGCTGATTGATTTTTTTTTCTCTTGGCATATAAAGGTAAATATTTTAAAATTAACATTTTTAGAATTAAACTGGTCATTTTTGACAAATTTCTCTTCAAATGTTACTTTCATAGCAGTAAGTAAAATTTGTTGCCTTACCTTAAAATTTCTGTTTAATTTCACAATTTGTCTCAGAAAACCAGTACAAAATTCATGTGTGCGTTATATGGGAATCACTGTAATGCTAAAATTTATGCTACTAAACATGGCCTTGTTATTTATTGAGCCGTTAATGTCCTACTTTTTTCTTTGGGAACCATCTGAAATGTTAAGTTCATTTTAATCTTATGATAGAAATAGAATTGATTCTTTTAACAATTGAAATTTCAGTGACAACTTGACTCAATGCTGTTTCTCCAATTTATAACAATAACAATTAGTAGAGTATTAACACTAAAAATACCACAAAAATGTTTTCATTCCGTAAAAGCACTACTTCTTTTATTCATTGACAAAATATTCTTTGAATAGTTGAGAGTTTGACAGAAGTCTTGAGCCGACCAGTTCTCAGTTTAGATCCCAGATGTTCCCTTTTCTCCCTCCCTTGTCTATTTAAATGCTGGGGATCATCTGGAGGCGTTTTTCTGAAATTCTTTGTTTTTGATGCAATTCAGTAAGTTTTCCACTGTTATACGTGGTGTCATGGTTCTTTTTTTTTGTTCTTGTTTTCTTGCGTGACACGTTTTCCTCTCTCGGCCCTCATTTTGGAGTTGATGCCCAGTAGTTTTTTTTATTTGTGTTTTTATTTTTGTTTTTGTTTTTTCTCTCTCTTTTCCAACTAATTTTTCTTTGGTGTCTGTTTTCTTTCTTTCTTTCTTTTTTTTCCTCTTCCTGTGTCATTTCTCTCACTGTGTTACCATGTTTGTTGTAATTTTGTATCCGTTTGTCTGATTTTCCTCTTGCTATCACTTGTGTGTTTGTCATTTTTTTCCTTCTATCTTTTTATTGGTTACTTTGAAATATTAGATAATAGAGTGTATGATTTAGCCGAGTGAAGAGGTCAGGTGTTGGATACCAAGGCACCAACCTCATGTGCGTTAGACTTGCCCATTGAGCCAAACCTGTGTTTTGTTTTGGGAGGAGTTTCTCTAACCCTCTCTTTACTTCAGAGTTCAAGAAAGCTCACAATTCTTGGGGAACGAAGAAAATCTACGAAATTAATTTTAATATTTGCCTTCAAGACCAATGTTACCATTGGAGACGAGAGTGAATCTGCTTTCCAATCATTCTTCAGTAGAGCTGAACAGTTGAGCATTGCCGCTGTACAATCAAATACCTTTCTGCCCGGACATGTGTAGCGAAACTGCATGAAGACCATTACGTACTCGCGAAAGAGCCAGCAGCATCTCTACTCCTACCTATGTGATGAACCTTCCAATGTCCACGGCCGACCACGAACAAATCACCTGCTTGTCGTCCTAAAATTCACAGTTCCACAACCGAGGATCTCATCAACAGCCATCGCTGAAGCGGCAAATCGAAGAGCCCGACAGACAGCGAAAAAACACCTGGAATGGCGTCAACCATAACCAGTCATCGTTTGAAGCAATGATTGAGGAATTGTTGGAGCTTATGCCTCCAATACGTACCAGAGAGGCTGACATAGGGTCTTTTAATCATAATTTGGACAGTATTTTCAGAAAAGTTCACTTGCAGTAGGTAGGTTTAACTGAAACTCAGAAAACTTAAAAGTTGTTTCGAGATTAACAGTATATTGTCTGTCCAATTGTTGAACATTCAGTGGTTTTGAACATAAAGACATGAGCAGAAATTTGAAAATGACTATGAAAAGAATTTCTAATAAGATTTTTTGTAATGTAAGCTGATGCATCCAAATGGGTTATTTCCTCCTGTAAAAAGGAAGATCCAAAAAATTATGTATTTTGTTTTTGGAAAACATAGAAGAAGGTACATTGTCTTCAATTTACAACCTAATTTAATAATTTTTAACGACCCTGTACAGGAAAATATATAATAAGAAGGAGAAGAGCATATATTCATTCTGTCCATCTGTCACCATCTTTATAGTTCAAACTACAGACAAGAGTAATACGTAATTGGAAACCTTATGACTTGTAAGAGATGGGAAAAATAGGGGTTGTGGTCTGCACTCACTTCTTGTCTCAGAGGAAGTGTGGTGGACAATGAAACATGTACATTTGATTTGATTTCATGTAGAATAGGAAACTACTTTTTTTGCCTTGTTTCATTTTAAAAATGGTGTAATATTGTAATATCCCACAGACACGAGAAGCAGAACTACAAACCATAAAACAGATTCTAAAATCTAATAAGTGTCCCAATTTCATAAAACATTACACATCCTCAAGAACATCAATCCCAAACCCCACACATAGGAAATACACCAAGGAGTAACATCTTGAAACACTCTGACTGAAAGACTGATGGGAATCAATCGTGGAATATCCTATTTCAGTTACATTTGAAGAAACAAGAAAGGGTTCAATAAAGGATTTTATTTGTATTGTTTAAATGAAGATAATAATCAATGAAAAAGAGAAATGAATTCAGAAATATCTGCCAATTGTTCAACATTAAAATCGAATTTAAGGCTTTTTAATTGTAAAAAAAAAATGAATTTAACAAAGAGTTTTTGTCACTTTTATTATATTTATTTTTTCTAACATAGGTTTTCTTTTGGGGTGTTTACCAGAAGAAAAACAAACAGAAATTTCTAGAGAAACAATTTGTACAGGTAATTAAATTTATTTATTATTAATTGCAAATATTTGTAAAATTATTTTTGGCCTCTTAACTTAGCTCTTCTTCTTATATTTCCTTAGGTTTTTACTTTTTTTCCTAAACTGTTTTGTTTTCCAGGAAAAATACTTTAATTTCTTATTTGTTGCCTACTCTTGTATTATCACATCAGTTCAACCTATTTCTACCCATTGATGTATTTATGTTTTTATCATTTGATCCATTTCATTTGGAATAACTCTCTTAACCATAATTCTTCTAAAATAAAAATAAAATTCTCCACAAGATACAATATTTCGATAGCTTAATCAGCTATCTTTTTCAAGCCAAAATAAAATAAAAAAAAAAAATAAAACTAACAGGGAAAAGACTCAACGTCTTCCTCCCTACCAAGCAGAAAATAAATTCAAATTCACAACAAACATGAAAATAACATGCTACAACTCCACGAGACACTTACTGTTACAACAATGCTCGATTACAGCAATTTGATCGCAACGCTCCATCTTCTAAAATGTTAAATTACAATTATAACGCTTATATTTAAAAACTAAAATTCAAATTCAATTTAAAAATTGTCAGTTGAACAGTGGCTTTGCATTGAGTTTAAGAATGGAATTGAGCTCTTTGTGGTTGATACTTTTTCTATTTTAAGAAATTTTATTAAGAAATGAAACATCTATTATAGTACCATAAGGAAATTGGGCAGCAAATGAAAACAGTTTGAATCTACTACAGAAGACCATGTTTAAAAATCTTTTTTCCTATTACAGATAAATGTTGAGAAGAATTTCCTTTTCTAATGTTCGTGAGTCCAAAGAATCATTTCTTATATCACAAAAGACTTCAACAGAAAACCAAGACATTTTGAATAGGAAGGGGATTAAATTTCAAACACATACAATCACAGAATAAAAAGCTTACTTTATCTATTACTAGTTTTTACTTCAATATACAATTAGCAAAACACAAAGAAATAGTTTTAAATAACCTTTGATCTCTTATACATTTATGATCTGAATTGTTTGTTATTTCCTTATTACTACAACTAATTTATTTGTTTTCTTACGTATAATAATAATAATTGTCTTTTTTTAGCTTTGATTTTGTTGTTGAAAGATCCCTCCAAAGATGTTCGCATGAAAGCTGCTGATGCCATGAGTCTGCTTCATTCCTACTAAGGATCTCTTAAGCTGTAACATAGAAACACTCTAGATGTAAATTTCTTTCATTTTTTGTTTCTTCTTGAAATATTTGATTCTATTTCAATGTTTTCGTTATTTTTATGAAAAAAAAAATCTAAAACTAAAATATGTGAGATTATTTAATTTCCCTTTGTTTTCACCAAAAGAAGATAATGAAGAATTGGTTATGGTTGGTTGTTTTTTTTTATATAAATACAAAGGATTTCATCCTTTATTATTATTTAAAGCAAATTAATAAAATCACTGAAGATTTTTTTTTAATGACAATCTAGTCTTTATTGAATGAAAGAAACTTGAGAATATTTGTTTTATCTTTAAACGAGTGACTTTTAGATTCTTCCCATTTTTTTTTAAATCTATTTTACTATCGTTGCAATAAGATTTTTTTTTTTTTTTTCATTTTCCGTTGGCTGTGGATTATTTAGGATTTTATATTTTTCCTTTTGATTTTGTTGACTTTATTGTTTCACTTTATCTTGTGTTTGTTTTAATCCTTGGTAATGGAAACTAATGTTTAATGCAAAAATAATCCTATTTGAAGTAGAGACACTGCTCTCAACAAAGTTTTTGTTCTTCTGTGATCTAAGCATTAGATTGAGATTTTTATTATAAATAATTTTGCATTTATTTTGTAAAGATGAACATTAAAATGAACAGCATCTATAGAAGGAAGTTGTTGAAATACAATGACATTGCTCTGTTGTACTGCTTTATGTAATTCTCGAAATTAAAGATGTAAAAAACAAATGTGGTTATTTTATGATAGCAGCAATTACTACATTCCATTTTTCTTCAACAGTTGGTTTCTTACTCCATGTCTTCTTTAGCTTTTCAATCCATGAATTCATCATAGGATAAATGATAATGAATTTCTCTTTTGGTTTAAAAAAATAAATAAATAAGTGAAATGCCAAATTCTATTATAATTTTTATCATATAATATTTTAGCAAACTGTTCAAACATCTTTGAAAATGCAGACATTAAAAAAACAAAGACAAAAAAATTTAAACTAAAAAAACTCAAAATAATGTTTTAATTCTTACTTGATTGCGGTTGTTTCCAATGAATGATCTAAAATAATGAAACAGATATAGTTAGAAAGACATTTTATTTAATTATTTCTTTAAATTGTGAATGATGTTTCCATCTGCAACAGTTTCTTCTTCCTTTAATAAGAAAAAAAGTCTAGTATTAATAGAATCCCTTGAGATTTATTTATTAGCCGAATTCTGTTTGATGCCCAAAATTTGTTTCTAGAGAACTCCATCCGTATCCACAGTAGTCTCTTAATTTCTGCTCGTAGAAACTTCAGATAAAAAAAAAGCCAACTTCTCAGTCCAATTTTACGTTTAATTCTGAAATATCATCAATAAATAAATTATATGTTTTTATTCTATAAACATTCTATCTATTTCAACAAGTTTTTCTTTTCAACAAGGCAATAGTTTATCAAAATAAATCCTTTATTTTTAGGTATGATAACATTGAGCACATGGAAACAACGATTCATTGAACATAATAAAATCTAAAGAATAATATATTTTTTTAAAATTATATTTCTTTTATAAATATAAATTTAAAGTCTTATTTTTCTGTAGCTTTTAATTAATATTTTAACAGTTCTCCAAGCATTTGATTTTAACAAAATTACAAAGAAAGCTCGTGATAAAGAAATAACTTAGAAAGTGTTATTTATTAGTATATTAAGAAGTTAGTTTGAAAGTCTGTGTACAAAGGATTATGTTGTTATTTCTATATGGAGTTTAAAAAAATAGTCTATTGTCTGATATAACAATACATAAGACACAAAAGATAGGAAGTAAATATTAATAAAGATATTATACATCCATATTTTTCATTGAAAATTTGACAAACCTTAGAAGAGCAGGAAGTGAAAGAAGTTTTTTTTTTTATTTTCCAGAAAACAAATTCATTTGAATTAGGAGAGAACTCTAATAAGAAATTATAGCATTTTCCATAGTTTATTCTCATTTTAATTTTTTTTTATTTATTTTCATTATTCAAGTGTTTTCTTTTTTTTTCGTAATAAAATTGGATAGAAATAGAAACAGAAATTCCAGTGAAAGGCAACATTTTTTTTTTCATTCCTAAGAATATTCAGATACTCATTGATTAATTTTTTAATGTATTAAAGAAAACTTTTTATTTGTTTATTATAATTATTTAAGCTTCCTTTGTAATTTAGTCCCACCTTTGATAAAATTATTTTGTAATTAGAAATTAAAATTATCTGGCATAATAATAAAAAATATTTTTCCCCTTTATTTTTGAAAACAAAAGTTTTAAAATGTTTTTGTGCAACTGTTAATCTAATAACAAAAATATTGATTAGCAACAGACAAATAAGACTGCAGATTTATAATATTACATTTATAAATTATAATTTCAAAAAAATATTATTATTTAAATTTTATTGTTTTTAATGAATTGTTGTTTACATCCAATTTGCATTTTGTTTTCCAAGTGCTCTTATTGACAGTTGTGTTTTGACAAGGGATGTGAAGGGTAAGATATCAACTGAGAATGCATCTGGAATCAACATTGAGCTTATAATCAAACATTCATATCTAGAATAAATCTAAACATCAAATAACAGAAATAGGAATTACATTCTGATTCATTCTAACAATTAAGACTAATAGAGTATTAATATTCTCAACAAGGAGGCTTAACATATTAAAATAAAGAAAAAGTGAAAATAAATAAAATGCACTTACTTACTAAAATGTTGAGGAGAGAATTATAAACATGGTAATAAACTGACAGTTTCAGAATACTGCGCATATTCCTTCATCAGGGACGGCACAAACATATACGACATTACAACAACATTTAAGACGACACGAGGTGGGAAGGCATTGTGAGAGTGAGGGAAGTGAGAGGATTAGGCAAGTTTGGCAATAGTGATGGGCGTTTTGCTTGCCACTTATAACCTTATAGGGTTTTAAGCCTTAAGCTGGATTATACGGAAAGATTCAGCTAGGAGACGATGGGATAGTTTGTTATGGTGGGAAAGGGGTTTAGCAGCGGAGAAGTTGGTGGTGTGTTCCGTCGCTTTATAGTGCGTAACAGTGTATAAACGCATGAGATCTGATTTTGAAGGCTTACTGATGTTCTTTACTGCGTGTGGATAGAAGTCTGGCTGCATGAGACAAACATCCCGACCCCTATCCACATGCATTAAAGAACATAAAAAAGCAAATATTTTTATATTCTTCTTTATCTTCTACCTTAATGTTCTTAGATTTCCTCTTCTTGAAAAATTCCCCAAAAGTCTTTGTGATAAAACGTAAAAAAGCATTCAAAAACACAGATCCCACACGTTTATACACTTACGCACTATAAAGAGACGGGACACACCCCACTTCTCACCTGCTAAACCCCTTTCCCACCATAATAAACTATCCTAGCTGAATCATTCCATGTAATCCAGCTTAAAGCTTACAACCCCATCACCAGCGGGCAAAACAGCCATCACTATTGCTACACTTGCCTAACCTCTCACTTCCCTCACTACGCCTTCCCACCTTGTGTCGTCTTAAATGTCTTATATGTTTGTGCCGTTCCTGATGAAGGAATATGCGTTGTATTCTGAAACTGTTGGTTTATTACCATGTTTATAATTCTCTCCTCAACATTTTTGTAAGTGCGTTTTATTTATTTTCACTTTTTCTTTATTAATATTCTCATTCAAATCAACTTAAAAATTATTTCAGGGAATCTTTTATTTAAAAACAGACTGTTTTTCATAGGATTCTATGATAGCAAAAAGAAAAAGCCTTGGTGTGTTGTGGGAATAAGGTTTGTTGTGACACTGGATTTGTGCTAATGGAAAAGTGAATCAAAAGAAGTTAAGTGGTTTGTTAAGCAGGATCAGACCTAAACAGAAATGATTTATTTTGATAAACTATTGCTTTGTTGAAAAGATAAAAACTAGATAGTATGTCTGTAGAATAATTTATTTATTGATGATATTTGAGAAATAAAGGTAAAACTAAATTCAGAAGTTGTTGTTTTTAACATCAGAGACGACTTCAGAGACTCGTTCTATAAACATTGAAAACAGTTTATAAAAAATATTTCATTGAAATTAATTTCAAGTTTTACTTTTCTAAATATTTAAAAAAAAATCCTACTAACTTTTTTTAAAATCTGATTACATTTGGAAGTGGTTGTAACTTCAGAGGAAAAACATATTGTAATAAATAATAAGATCTCATCGTCTGTTTATTAGGTTCCTCTATTTAACAT
>JAFIDM010045646.1:11015-22128 GCA_023159025.1 Thereuonema tuberculata
AAAAAAAAAAACCAAGCGCTCATCGAGAAAAAAATATTTTATTTATTTTATTTTTTTTATTTAAATATATTTTAAAAATAAAAGGAGAGAAAACAAGTAAACAAAAACAAAGTAGATATAAGGATTCGAACGGGCAGCCTTCAATGTTTATGATATTTGTTTTTATGGGAAAAATGTTTATTAAACACTCTGAGGAGAGCCCAACAAGCTCGAAACGGTCACCCCAGAGTCTCAGCTCGACTCAAAAGTACTCTTATTTGAATTGATTGCTTTTCTTTTACCATTTAGAGGGTTATATATATATTTTCTATTTCTGTGTTCAATTACCTTTTATGGTCGCCGGAGTGTGCACAAGGATTTGTATTCCACATTTTGTTCATGATTTTTATTTCTTGTTTCTAGTCTTTGAGAGGTCAATGTCTCCATCTGGTATTAAATAATTTACTTCTCCTAGTACGCCTTTTGAATCTTGCATTTTCTGCATATCACGTTTTTGTTTATAGATAAAATGTTATACTTTTCCTTTATAATTTTCCAAATTAAAATTCACGTTTGAAAGTGTAACAAAAATGTTACGAAACATGTAAAGAGTTTAAGAAACATTTCAAATAAGAATGCTTTTTGAATCGAGCTGCAACTTTGGGACCGGCTGTTTCGAGCTTGTTGGGCTCTCCTCAGCCAGAGCTACTCAGTACAGAGTTCAAGATTTGTAGGATAGATTATCAAAGAGAATGTTTCCCTAGGAAAAAGGACCAACTTTGATTGACATCATGAACAATCCTGTTCCTTACAGGACACAGAAAAGCCTGAGTATGATACTCCTCCTCCACCAAGGATTTCCAAGGTTTTGGCACAGAGAAATAACAGAGCTACTCAACCAAAGCGAGACTCAAAAGGCGCACGAGGAAAAGTATATTGAATACACGATGGAGACAGTAACACCTCAAAGACTAAAAACAAGAAATAAAAAACAAGAAGAAAATATGTAATAGAAATCCTTGTGCAGCACTCCGACGACCATAAAAGGTATTTGACCACAAAAAAAAGAATATATCTATATATATACATATATATATAACCCTCTAAAGATTGCTTTCCTTTTAAAGCAATCAATTCAAATAAGAGTACTTTTGAGTCGAGCTGAGACTCTTGGATGGCCGTTTCGAGCTTGTTGGGCTCTCCTCAGAGTGTTTAATAAACATTTTTCCCAGAAAAAAAATATCACAAACATTGAAGGCTGCCCGTTCGAATCCGTATATCTACTTGTTTTTGTTTACTTGTTTTCTCTTAATCTTTTTTCCCTCTATGACCGCTTCGGTTTTTTTTGGTTTCCATTATTTTCCTAACTTTTTTTTTTCTAAAGTTTTTTTGTTATTTTTTATTTTTCTAACTTTTTATTTATTAATTTTTTCCTTACGTTAATATACTTCCTTAACGTCATGTACATGTACGTTAATGTATATTAACGGGAGGAAAAAATTAATAAAAAAAAAAAAAAAAAAACCTTAGGAAAAAAACATAAGAAAAGTTAGGTAAATAAAGAAAACCGAGAAAAAAAAGATTGCTTTTCTTTTACTCTTTAGAAGGTTACATATTAATATTTTTTTCTTTTTTTTGTAGTCAAGTACCTTTTATAGTCGCCGGAGTGCTGCTGAAGGACTTGTCTTCCATATTTTGTTCTTGTTTTTTATTTCTTGATTTTATTCTTTGAGGGGTCACTGTCTCCATCGTGTTTTCACAATACTTATCCTCGTACGCCATATAAGTCTTGCATTGGTTGAGTAGCTCTGTTCTTTCTCTGTGCCAAAACCTTGGAAATCCTTGGTTGAGGAGGAATATCAAACTCATGCTTTTCTTTTTTCTGTCTCCTGAAAGGAACACGATTGGTCATTATGTCAATGAGACTTCGTCCTTTTTCCTTGGGAAACATTCTCTTTGAAAATCTATCCTGCATTTCTACATATCTTGAACTCATTTTGTATACTAAGTAGCTCTGGCTGAGGAGTGCCAACAAGCTCGAAACAGCCGTCCCAAAGACCCAGCTCGATTCAAAAGGCATTATTATTTGAAATGTTTCTTAATCTCTTTACATGTTTCGTAACATTATTGTTACATTTTCAAAAGAGAATTATAATTTGGAAAATTAATAAAGGAAAAGTAAAACATTTTATCTATTAACAAAACGTGATATCAATTTCACATACCATTTTTAAAATTTATTATACTTTTAATTAGTTTTTTGAGGTATCGCGATCAGAAAAATGCGTATCTCTTAAAAGTGGAATCTGAAACTGATAGCTATTTTTTTCTCTCTCTCTGATGTAAGTTGAGTTCTAAATGTTATAGAAATCTGTGGTGCTCTACTTTCTGTGGTAGAAATAAAAAATCACGACTTACAATAGCAAACTTTATGATATAGAAGCAAGTGAATATAATATTGTAATAAAGCTTAAATTTAAAGGCGACCTATGATAATAACGAAATTGAAAAATAACAATAAAAAAAAGGAAGTAAATGAAAGTAATTTGAAAATAAAGAAAAATTTAGAAAAGTGATTATAATTTTGTGCTAAAGTATAAATTTAAATGCGATTCATAATAGTAAGAATAAAATAATAATAATCATAAAAACGGAAGTACATTCAGGTAATCAAAAAAAAAAATACTTTAGGGAAAAAAAAAAAGTCCTTTTTCCTTTCAAAACATTCTCTTTGATAATCTATCCTGCATTTCTACATATCTTGAACTCATTTTCTGTACTGAGTAGCTGTCGCTGAAGAGAGTCCAACAAGCTCGAAACAGCCGTCCCAAAGTTCCAGCTCGATTCAAATAAATATATTTTAAGCTATGTGCATTTCTCTGGTCGCGATAACTCAAAAATTTAACTAAAAGTATAATAAATTTTAAAAAAGTATCTGAAATTGATATCACGTTTTTTGTTTTTAGATAAAATGTTATACTTTTCCTTTATTAATTTTCCAAATTATAATTATCTTTTAAAAATGTAACAAAAATGTTACGAAACATGTAAAGAGTTTAATAAGCATTTTAAATAAGAATGCCTTTTGAATCGACCTGGAACTTTGGGACGGCTGTTTCGAGCTTGTTGGTCTCTCCTCAGCCAGAGCTACTCAGTACAGAAAATGACTATTACTGTTAGAAAAAAGAAAATAAGAGAAAATAATACTTATTATAAAAATAAAATCCTTTCCACGGATTTGATTCGTGATTTCGAAGTTAAGTTATAAGGTGTCAATGCTATGCACTTCTCATTTTTAAGCTATTAAAGAAATAAAAAATAATACCAAAATAAATAACGAGAAGATTTTTTAATAATGGACCAAATATATAAAATATTTTATTAAGTAATCCATCCGTACTTTTAAAACAATAAAAATGCATTAAAATTCACAAGCTGTGTGGGTTTGTTTGTTTTTTTTTTATGATGTTACGACGCCTATGTAACTAACGATATATATTTATCGATAATGTGTCTTTATATTATATATAAAATGTTGAACTCATGTAGATCCCTTATATCTGCGTCCATTCCAGTTACAATAAGTTGAATAATCTTTCCTAATTTTCAAACCTTCAAATTTTATCAATGAATTAATAATCAATGACTTCGATTGTTACCAGATGGCGTTATGTACTTCTGGTTACTCTACTGTCTCCCGTTAATTGCAGATCAGTGTCGCCATCTAGTGTCTGACAGTAAAACGACCAAATTTCGGCACGAAAATTAGCCCATTAATCGGCCGATTCCGCACCTAAGATTCATGTTATTTAGTTAACACAATCTAATGATTCATTCCGCAAAGTTTCATTAAAATTTGCAATAATAACGTTCGAGAGGTTTCCTTGTTAGCAATTTCCATGGCTTTTTCTTTGAGAATCACGGCAAAAATCGTCACATTTTGCGATCTGGCATGTTTTAGACATCGAACTAAAACCTCCTCGATCTCGTCAAACTTCGATTTCCTCATTCTCTTTCTTTTATCTTTGCAGTCAGCTTTTTCAGTTACTTGTTTCGATGAAAGAATATCGTTTAATGTAGTCCTGGGAATATGGTGTTCTTTGGCAAAAGCTGTTTTCGAAACATTTGATTTTTCAAAATGTTGAATTAAGTTTATTTTCTTTAAAAGATAACAAGGTAAGTTTTCGTTTCCCTAGCATATTAGAAACGTAATCGAACCACGAAATGGCAAGAGAAAAAATAGCTCTAATAGAGGGACTTATTCACTATGAAATGAAGTCACACTCAGGAGCGGTCAAGAAAAACTTCTACACTCGAATGAGTCGCAGCGAGAAGTGTGCTTTGAATGATTAGCAGCGAGATTCTAAGAACACAAATCCTCCGAAGGAGTAGGAAAGGAATGAAGTGACAAGCGTGGTCGAAAATTCCCCATAAAGGCTTGGCTTTCTGAAAGTGAAGGGACGGGGCTGAAAAGACAACACGATGGCATGCAAAATGGAGAAGAAGGATGCTTTTGGCCATTTTTGAGGGTGGCGAGTTATCTGAAGTAGAATGAAATTTGGTGAAATGAGGATTATGTCATATTATTGTGTATAAGACCTTGTCGGTACAAAAGGAAAACGACGACTTAAACGGAGTAACGACTTATCTGTGTGACGACTTAACGAGGTTTTACTGTAGTAAAAAACATTTTAAAATAATAATAATAATGAAAACGGAAGTACATTAACGTAAGGAAAAAAAAACTTTAAAAAAAAAAATAAAAAAAAAAGTTAGGAAATTAAGGGAAACCAAAAAAAAAACTACAGGCGGTCATTGAGAAAAAAAAAAGATTAAGAGAAAACAAGTAAACAAAAACAAAGTAGATATACGGATTCGAACGGGCAGCCTTCAATGTTAATGATGTTTTTTTATGGGGAAAATGTTTATTAAACACTCTGAGGAGAGCCCAACAAGCTCGAAACGACCATCCCAGAGTCTCAGCTCGACTCAAAAGTAAACAGTTCTAAGTGTTACAGTAAATCTGTACTATAGCTCTACTTTCTGTGGTAGAAAAAAATCACGACTTACAATAGGAAACTTTTTGATATAGAAGCAAGTGAATATAATATTGTAATAAAGCATAAATTTAAGGGCGACCTATGATAATAAAAAAATTTAAAAATAACAATAAAAAAAAGAAGTAAATTAAAGAAAGGAAAATAAAGAAAAATTTAAGAAAAACAAAACAAAACAAGTGATTATAATTTTGTGCTAAAGTATAAATTTAAGTGCGATTCATAATAGAAAAAAATAAAAAAAAAAAAACCCAAATGGTGATCGAGAAAAAAAGATTATGAGAATAGAAATAAACAAAACAAAGATATACGGATTCTAAACGGCAATCTTCAATGTTTATGATATTTTTTATGGGAAAATTTTTTATTAAACACTCTGAGGAGAGCCCAACAAGCTCGAAACGACCATCCCAGAGTCTCAGCTCGACTCAAAAGTATTATCATTTGAATTGATTGCTTTCCGTTTACCCTTTACAAGGTTATATATATATATATTTTTCTTTTTTTGCAATCAATTCAAATAAGAGTTCTTTTGAGTCGAGATGAGACTCTTGTATGGCCGTTTCGAGCTTGTTGGGCTCTCCTCAGAGTGTTTAATAAACATTTTTCCCATAAAAACAAATATCATAAACATTGAAGGCTGCCCGTTCGAATCCGCATATCTACTTTGTTTTTGTTTACTTGTTTTCTCTTAATCTTTTTTTCCTCTATGACCGCTTGGGATTTTTTTGGTTTCCATTTATTTTTTCCTTACGTTAATATACTTCCTTAACGTCATGTACATGTACGTTAATGTACATTAACGTGAAGAAAAAAATAAATAAAAAAAAAAAAAACTTAGAAAAAAACATAAAAAAAAGTTAGGAAAATAAAGAATACCGAGAAAAAAAGATTGCTTTTCTTTTACTCTTTAGAAGGTTATATATGTATATATATATATATATATATATTTTTTTTTTTGTGGTCAAATACCTTTTATGGTCGTTTTCTGCTGCACAAGGATTTGTATTACATACTTTCTTCTTGTTTTTTATTTCTTGTTTTTAGTCTTCGAGGTGTTACTGTCTCCATCGTGTATTCAATATACTTCTCCTCGTACGCCTTTTGAGTCTTGCATTGGTTGAGTAGCTCTGTTATTTCCCTGTGCCAAAACCTTGGAAATCCTTGGTGGAGGAGGAGTATCATACTCAGGCTTTTCTGTGTCCTGTAAGGAACAGGATTGTTCAAGATGTCAATCAAAGTTGGTCATTTTTCCTAGAGAAGCATTCTCTATGAATATCTATCCTACATTCTACATATCTTGAACTCATTTTTTATACTGAGTAGCTCTGGCTGACGAGAGCCCAACAAGCTCGAAACAGCAGTCCCAAAGTTCCAGGTCGATTCAAAAGGCATTCTTATTCCAAATGCTTATTAAACTCTTTACATGTTTCGTAATATTTTTGTTACATTTTCAAAAGAGAATTATAATTTGGGAAATTAATAAAGGAAAAGTATAACATTTTCTCTAAAAACAAAAAACGTGATATCAATTTCAGATACTTTTTTAAAATTTATTATACTTTAAGTGAAATTTTTGAGTTATCGCGACCAGAGAAATGCATATAGCTTAAAATATATTTATTTGAATCGAGCTGGAACTTTGAGACGGCTGTTTCGAGCTTGTTGGACTCTTCTCAGCGATAGCTACTCAGAACAGAAAATGAGTTCAAGATATGTAGAAATATGTAGATTATAAAAGAGAATGTGTTTCCAAAGGAAAAAGGACTTTTTTTTTTTTTTTGAGAGTTTTTTTTTTTTTTTTTTTGCTTACGTGAATGTACTTCCGTTTTTATGATTATTATTATTTTAAAATGTTTCTTACTATTAAGAATCGCATTTAAATTTATACTTTAGCACAAAATTATAATCACTTTTCTAAATTTTTCTTTATTTTCAAATTACTTTCATTTATTCCTTTTTTTATTGTTATTTTTCAATTTCGTTATTATCATAGGTCGCCTTTAAATTTAAGCTTTATTACAATATTATATTCACTTGCTTCTATATCATAAAGTTTGCTATTGTAAGTCATGATTTTTTATTTCTACCACAGAAAGTAGAGCACCACAGATTTCTATAACATTTAGAACTCAACTTACATCAGAGAGAGAGAAAAAAATAGCTACAAGTTTCAGATTCCACTTTTAAGCAATAAGCATTTTTCTGGTCGCGATACCTCAAAAAACTAATTAAAAGTATAATAAATTTTAAAAATGATACGTTAAATTGATATTACGTTTTTGTTAATAGATAAAATGTTATACTTTTCCTTTATTAATTTTCCAAATTATAATTCTCTTTTGAAAATGTAACAATAATGTTACGAAACATGTAAAGAGATTAATAAACATTTCAAATAGGAATGCCTTTTGAATCGAGCTCGGACTTTGGGACGGCTGTTTCGAGCTTGTTGGCACTCCTCAGCCAGAGATACTTAATACAAAAAATAAGTTCAAGATATGTCGAAATGCTGGATAGAATTTCAAAGAGAATTTTTCCCAAGGAAATGGACGAAGTGTCATTGACATTATGACCAATCGTGTCCCTTATAGGAGACAGAAGAAAGAAAAGCCTGAGTATGATATTTCTCCTCAACCAAGGATTTCCAAGGTTTTGGCACAGAGAAATAACAGAGCTACTCAACCAATGCAAGACTTAAATGGCGTACGAGGATAAGTATTGTGAAAACACGATGGAGACAGTGACCCCTCAAAGTTCTTTAAAATCAAGAAATAAAAAACAAGAACAAAATGTGGAAGACAAGTCCTTGAGCAGCACTCAGGCGACTATAAAAGGTATTTGACCACAAAAAAATGAAAAACATATACATATATAAAGAGTAAAAGAAAAGCAATCTTTTTTTTCTCGGTTTTCTTTATTTTCCTAACTTTTTTTTAATGTTTTTTTTTATAAGGTTTTTTTTTTAGTATTTTTTCCTTACGTTAATGTATATTAACGTACATGTACATAACGCTAAGGAAGTATATTATATTTAAGGAAAAAATAAATAAATAAAAAGTTAGAAAAATAAAAAAAAAAAAAACTTTTTTAAAAAAAATTAAAAAAAAAGTTAGGAAAATAAAGTAAACCAAAAAAAACCCAAGCGGTCATCGAGGAAAAAAAGATTAAGAGAAAACAAGTAAACAAAAACAGAGTAGATATACGGATTCGAACGGGCAGCCTTCAATGTTAATGATGTTTTTTTATGGGGAAAATGTTTATTAAACACTCTGAGGAGAGCCCAACAAGCTCGAAACTACCATCCTAGAGTCTCCGCTCGACTCAAAATTACTCTTATTTCAATTAATTGCATTAAAAGGAAAGCAATCTTTAGAGGGTTATATATATATATATATATACAAATATATATATATTCTTTTTTTTGTGTGGTCAAGTACCTTTTATAGTCGCCTGAGTCCTGCTCAAGGACTTGTCTTTCACATTTTGTTCTTGTTTTTTATTTCTTGGTTTTATTCTTTGAGGGGTCACTGTCTCCATCGTGTTTTCACAATACTTATCCTTATATGTGGTGTTTTCATTAAAAAAAAAGAAATCCCCTGAATTCGACAACACTTTGAATTGCTTCAAGCGAATAAGGAACAGTCTAATTGTCTTGATCTGTAGCTGGCATTGACTTCCTGTAAATGCGCTATTGAGCTGTTGGAAGATCCCTGGACAGTCCTGCATCCCCATTGCTTCCTTCTTCCACCTCGTTGGCTTTCACTTTCACTCAAACTTTATTTTTTACTTTTTGTTGTTCAAATAGTTATAAACACTCTTGTAATCTTTGTAAACTTATCAGACGAAGTCATGTCGAAATAGCGAAACTAGTCATTTCTTATGTATTGTTTCTTTTTAAATATTAACCTTTCTAATTAATTTAGTGTATTGGGGCCTTTATTGTAACCTTCAATGCCCACGTTATAATTTACATTAGATTTTTTTGATATTGACTGTTTTTGTTTACACGAATGATAATAATAAATTATCATAAATAATGCAAGCAATGAGAAGGAGTTTTAATGAAGAAAAATACAAGAAGGTCATAATATCAATAATTTTGTAAAAAAACTTATTCAGCAAAATAAATGGTAATTTTATTTACAAAACTTTATATATACCGTAAACCGGGGTGACTTTGTGACAGAATTTGAGATTTCCAAGATGTAACATTAACATTTTTCGTTACCCCCACTTTCTAGCGGTGATTTGGGTTACCCCATCCTTCCTCTACATAACTGTATATATATAAATCTCGTTGCCTCAATCGTTTTTTAATAATTAATGTAAAAAGTTGTCACAAACTCACCCCCCAGCTGGGGGTGACTTTGTGACAAGCTCTTTTTGAGTTAGAAATGCATGGGAGAAAGAAATATCACAAAGTCAAACCACATACTTTGTATTTAAAACCATTTTTATTGTTTTCAATGAAAGGGTTAAAAGATTTAAACAGAGTAAATTATACATTTAGGTTGGGAAAAGGAAACTGGATGTAACATGAAACATGAACACTTTTTCCTACTTCTTAAGCAAATCAGTCTGAATTTTTACATCTTAAATTAGTGTAATTGAACAACTTTAAAAGGTCCTCTATTATTAATTTTTTTGGGAGGATCAATACGAAACAAAACTTCTTTTTGATACAAAATTGTGCCGGGTTTCAGTTCTTTGTATTTTCACACTAAACTTCGTTCTTGAGAAGAACTAACTTATGTAGCTATTCTATAGATTCCTTCCAATTGTTTCCACTCTTTTCCATTGCGCTGACAATTACACCGTCCAGTCAGTCTCTTCTCTATCACCTTTCCTCAGAAAAGCTCTCCTTCAAAGTTGGCAACTATGTGATCTCCTTGATCATATTCTGTTTCCGTGGGCGGAGTGGGTGAAGCTCGGATAGGAATCTCATCATCTGAAAACTCATCGTACAAGTCTAAACTTGAGTCCTCGGCATTTTAAAATATCGTTATGTACACTGCAAGACAAAATATCTAGGTTAAAACACAGTAAAACAATCGCGGGGTGAATGTGACGCTGTCACAAAGTCACCCCTTCAATCTTTGATTTTTTACATAATGGTTAATAACTCATATAAAACTCGTCCAATTAACATCATTTTACAATATATTGTACATAATATATTAATGTTCAATAATAAATAGCTATTAAACGATATCCTCATCTGTATTTCGCTGTGCAAATCAAAGTTGACGGTAAACACAACAATGCTTCAAAAGTGGTCCTTTGCAACAATGCTTCTGGCTCACCGGATCGAGGCGCAAAGAGTTTGACAGTCGACTATTAGGTGCCAGCACACATGACACCAACTCATGGCAGTGTCCATTGCCTGCTTCTCCCTAGGTTCCGGGCGCGAGATTATAAATAAGAAAAATTAACCACGCGTCACAAAGTCACCCCACTAGTCACAAAGTCACCCCGGTTTACGGTATTTATCTTATATTATAAAAGCGTTATCCTGTCATTGTCGTAAGACTTTACGTTTTTTCAATTTTGTGTAATGCTATGCTGTATATGCAAGGGTTCCGGAGGGAAGCGATGGTACCCTGCTAGTAATTTATAAAACTTTAAATTCTGCCATTCTGTCTTACATGTGGTCTTCCCCTATTGCGTTTTCCGTTTGCTGATATCACAAAGTAAAGATTCTGTTTTAAGAATATGTTGATTCCAGGCATTTCAGAATAAATTACAATAATCGTAATGTTGAAACGTTGAATTGTTGGCAGAGACCTTCACTTTTTTTACTGTAAAGCAAAATATATCATCTCAGTAGTTGTAACAGTCATTCAGGGTGTCCCAAATTAAAGTATACACTCTTTGAAACGTTATAACTCAGCAACGAAATGAGATAGAAATGTAAGGTGTGTTGTGCATGATCCAGACGGCGCTGCAATAGCATAGCAACACACTCATTGTTGTTCACTTGTTTAGAAACCAAAATGGCAGTGAGACTTTCATTCGATGAACGTAAGTGGATACTGAAGTGTTATTGGAAAGTGGAGAATGTTGTTGAAGTTCAA
>JAFIDM010045647.1:0-11539 GCA_023159025.1 Thereuonema tuberculata
TCTTTCGTAGGGTTGATTATGTACATGGACAACTTGTCTAATACTGCAATATTTCCAAAGTGGATAAAATTCAGAATAAAATTGAATACTTGGGATTCTTATTGCATTTTAAAAAGTCAGTATTTTTATTCATAATTATATTTTCATTTCTATTGGTGCAGCTTTTATTAAACTTAACAGTTTCATTACCTACAAATCAATATGGATATTAATTTATTCGCAATTCATTTTTTCTTTATATTGTTTTTTTCAAATTTCAGTATTAATAGCATTTAGACCTCTACATAAGGTAATATATAAATACCTTAATCTACTACATTCTTCTTCAAGTAGTTGAGTGCATGTAGAACTCGTTCTTTCTGTAAACGATTATACCAGGAGGTCAAGAACTAACGTGAGGTGTTTGAAATGCCGTAAGTTGATAAACATTTGGCGCATTGATCTAAAATTTTGGCTTACGGAGGCTTATGGGATGCAATCATAAGAAAAAAGTTTATAGTTCCCATAGTCAACACCAGAGGCCATGTGGCATTGTTGTCGGATATGCAGTATCTTCTGGTTTTCGTGGTCGTTCGAATTCGGAATTGTGGAACCGAACGGTTGGTCACTGATGTTCAATGTGTCGTCCATCCTCAGGGACCATTTGCATTCGATGCATACCGTGCTGCATAACATATAGGAGCAATTCATCATGCAGACGCCCACATTCACATCTTATGGCGTTTTTAAAGTCCTGTAGCGTATACACCTTCCTCCATAGACCCTATCCTTAAGAAAACCCAGAGCCAAAAGCCAGAAGGATTCATTTGAGGGGTTCGTGAGGACCAGGCATGAGGATAATGCTTAATTATTACGTAATCGTTGGGAATGCACTCTGCAAATGTTTTAAAACTCATTAAATTTGAAAATTTCTGATATTTTTTCTTCGTAAATTGAAATTACTTAAGATAAGCTTGGGTCCTTTTATTATTTTTCTTCATTTCTAAAGTTTCTTATACAGCTAATGATGATTACAAACAGATAATATGCATTGAATAGAATAATGAAATAGTACACAACTGGATAGGCTGTATTAGACCAGTGGTTTTAGTTTTTAAAGTTTTTATCGGAAATATGAAGTTTCTAATTTTTTTGTAATTGCATTAAATAGTGAAAGAAATAAAGATTTTATTGGTAAATAGAGATTTTAAAAGCGAAGGTTACTAATATAGTTTAAAATGTCAAAGTCTAGTTTAATATATATTAAATTACACAAAATCTAACTTGTTTGGAATATGTCAAATGCTAATTTTAATTATGGCTATACTTTTTTAAATTCAAAACAATAAATATACCTAAATTTTGCACACACAATAATTGCAGAAAAGAAAAATATTGCCTGAATTTTTTTAATCATGCATCTTAGTTTAAACATTTGTTTCGCAACACCTATCTATATGTCTGCTCCAAAAAGCTAGATATTATTAACCACTATAAATTCTTTTTATATTTAGCAGTTTTTAAAATTTTACAAAATCATTTGAACTTTAAACACTTCAACCAATGCCTGACATTGATTTTCCAAATGTTGAATTATTTCAATGGAACTCAGTGATTTTAAGATGTACAGTGGCTTCCATTTAATAATCAAAGAACAGAAAAATCGAGATAACCAAAAATATTTACTTCTTTTCTAAAAGCATATTCTACTTTTATTAGAGATCCAAAGGTTTTTTTGTATGTAAAGTTAATTTCTTAAATATATCACACATATTAAACCAGATCAAAAATAAAATGTCCAAATTAATAAGGTAAAGTATATCAATGTGGACTGTGTCACCTGTAACAGCAATGAAGGATGCACAGCAGTATTTCATGTTGTTCAAAATGGTCTCTAAAAGGTTAGTATATAGCAATAATCAAATGCAATCACCTATCCATCTCTTGTGGAGGATAATAATAGTCACTTATAAACATCTATCCATCTCTTGTGGAGGATGATTCAGGGCAGAAAATATCTTTTCAAAGCATCCGAAACATGCGCGAAGGGATTAATTTCATTAAACTTAATTTGGCAATCCACATGAGCACTACATCTTCTAATAATACCTTTAAACATCAATTAATTTTCTTTCACCACAATAATATCTCCTCTTGAAAAACATAATATATCAGCCTAGCTCGGTGAAACATGAATTACCGTCTTATAGAGGAAATGTATCAAAATGCGATGTCCACTATTTTAAAGAGTGCATTAAAGGGTACGGGACATAGTCCCTATATCATCTTTCTTTCCTCTTGGAAGTGTGTACAGGTTTATAGGTTTGTCTAACGAGATTCTACTTCCAAAAATTTTGCACTGAGATTTTCCCTTGGATGTATGTAGTTTTTAACTTTGTTTTTAATTTTGCTTTAACTCCAAGCAATAACACTACTTTTGCAGTAAATTTCGCTTTCACAGTTATTATGGATGAGAAACTATCTAACTAATGCTTTCTTATTTGTTTATTTATCATTACATTTTCCTTCAAATGTAAATTTGAGAAATTTATTAACCCTATTATTCTTATTTAAAATTTTTCAAGTTGTCGTTTTGTTATCAACAATACAAAACACATCAAAATAATAACGCAGATATTGACATTGCTTATATAACATGTTTAAATAAACAGCAGCAAACAAAGAACTTTAACAAAGAACAAAGAAAGGAAATGATGAATTCATAGTATATAAATTACTTACGCACTAATTTGTTTGTATTTGTTTGTTTAAATGAAAATAGAACAGATATTAAAAAGTGAACATTTTTCAGTAAATAAGGTCTAACTTCAGATATAATAGCTTGATGTAGCCTGTATTCCTTTCGTTATTTAACAAATACTGTGTGATAAATTTTATCAAGATGCAAGGCAGTTATAATATTGTAGGGTGTTGAATCTACGGTGAGCTGTTATAATATAAACCCTAGCTCCAGCAGAAGATTACTTGTAACTACACGCTATAAAACCTTCGTGTGAAAACTAAGTTGTGAGATAAACGACTAAGACAGATTTTTAAACAACTGAGTATATATTCTCTTAAAAAGTCTGTTAAAAATATTTTGTTGTCCTAGTTCACTCATATGAAATTACTGCTTGTAAATCATATTCTTCTTAAGTATTCAGTTATACCCTTGGATAACCTCGCTTCAAGATTAGATTACAAAAGTCTCTTTGTGAAATCTTTAAGTATACTTACTTTGAACTCTTGACTCTTTAACTTTATACTCGCTACTTGTCTTAGCTAAACTGTTGTACTTGAATGAAAGTCGACGGTCAATGTATTCGTGTCTTTGGACCGTCCGTGTTAATGAGAATCAAAGACATACTTACAAAACTTGTAACAAAATTTGTTATGCATTTCCTATTGCAGGAACTAGGAACATTGGCTCAAGATAATTCCTAGTATGTTCGATGAAACAACGTTGGAATACATATTTGTTTACACCTCGGAAAACAACTCCATCTTTTTCTTCCAACCTCAGAATTCATTCATCGCAACAATACGTCTCGAGTTCACTGTTCAAAACAATCGTTACTACTTGGCATTTTTGTATCTCTTCTTTATTTGAACGTGATTGTTGCGTTGTTCTTTTGGTTTTTATTTCCCTCAGATTATTCACGATTATTTTTGACTTCTCTTGGAATTGTCTCAGGTTTGAAATACGTTAGAAAATTGTTCAAGTAAGCTTTTCTCAATTCAAATTTACAAATATAACTGCCTTGCATCTTGATAATAATATAATATTTGTTATTTATGTTTTTATTTGTAAATTTGCTAAACTGTTGGATGGCATTTAGAAAATTCGATAGTTTGAAGTTATAGCGAATAGAAAAAAGATTAGATTCCGAAATATACTTAACTCTTTAGGTCTTTAGGTCATCTAACTCTTTAGGTCAAATAACTAATGCTTTCTTATATATTTATATATTATAGCATTTTTCTTCAAATATAAAATTTGAGAAATTTGTTTCTCATTTGAGAAACACTATTATTCATATTTAAAAATTTTCAAGTTGTCCTTTTGTTATCAACAATACAAAACACATCAAACAATAACACTACTTTTGCAGCAAGTTTCGCTTCCTCAGTTATTATGGATGAGAAACTATCTAACGAACTAATGTTTTCTTATACAGGGTGCTTATAATTAAAGTTGCGATTTCAAAACACCCTAACTTTAAAACTGCTGATCAGATTGACTAGATATTTTAAAAGGAAAATCGTTAGGTAATGGAATTTTATTTGGCGAAGGTAAAAAACATTTCAAAATGTGCCGATAGATGGCGCTGTCAGGGCTCACATTGCTATTGTGTATATGCAAATTACTAAGACGTTTTAGTAATGTCTTAGTAAAGACGTCTTAGCCAATTACTAACAAGCCTTAGTAATTTGCATGCCTCCACAACAACAATGTGAAGCCCTCTATCGGCAAATTTTGGAACTATTTTTTCCCTTCGCCAAATAAAATTCCATTACCTCACGATTGTTCTGATAAAATATCAAGACAATCAGACCTGTAGTTTTAATGTTAGGGCGTTTTGAAATCGCAACTTTAATTATAAGCACCCTTTGTATATATATATTTGAGAAATTTATTAACAGTATTATTCTTATTTAAAATTTTGCAAGTTGTCCTTTTGTTATCAGCAATTACGTGTTTGTTTATAAATGAAAGAAGAAAACAATAATTTCAATATGTTAAATAACTCATATGCTAATTTGTTTAAATGAAGTAAATAGATGATGATATTTCGTATTAAGTACAGACATCAAAATTAAAGACCACAGACTAAGAATTGAATAATATCTGTAGAAAATCTATATGTACAAAAAGAATAAGAAGAAATTTTCAAATTTTACATGTGAATATCTATATGTATGGAAAGAAGAAGAATTCAGAAGAAGAAAACAGTTTTTAATAGTCAAATTTTATTTACATTTTTTAAAGTCTAATTTTATTTATATTTTTTAAAGTATTTTATAAAAACGAAAAAAGGTTTTTGGAAAGAATTCTACAGATATTAATGATTTATAGGAATTTCAATATATTAATAACTTACTGGCTAATTGTTGGCATTTGAAAGAAATAGAATGAAAGAAAGATTTTATAGGTAAATAGATACTTCAAAGCGTAGATTAGTGGAATAACTTTAATATAACTTCATCATTTCTAAATTATCTCTTATAAAATAAATAAACAGACATTCAATCTTCAATATAACTATCATTATCTTCTTACAATATTTCATTTCCTTATGCAGGAAACTTCTTCAGGTAAATACGAGGACAGGAAAGTTCCTTTCCTCTTCCTCTACAGAATTTGTCAAAATTTTAGTTTTATTCATGCATATCATTAAATTAATCATACATGATTCGATCATTAATATACTTTAAATATTTAAGAACAGTAGTTAAAACGTGTGTAAGAAACGGAAACAAGAACAGACAGAGGAGAAACTTTTGATTCAAAGTTACTCCCCTCCTAATTTGTTTCCAATAGATGAGATATCATTTTGTGAAAGATATGTTATATAATTTTAGCTTAGGCTATATTTTTTTAACATTCAAAATAATGACAACAAACATTTTTTTTGATCACACATGTACTTAACATGGAAAAATAAGTAGATATGAATTCTCCTATCGATTGATATTAATTATTAAAATTGCTTGTTATGAAGTAAAATTTAAGAATGAAGTTTATCTTCAAAAACTTTTTCATTTATGATTTATTGAATATAGCGCTGATTATTCAAAACTGATTTTTCAAGTTCATTTCTTTATGATTTTTCTTTATAGTTGTTAATTCGTTTCATAATTATTCTTTGAATTATGTATATATAATTTATTAAATTAATATAAGACCAGCCACACAAATAAGAAAGACATAATTTTAATAATCAAGAGATAATAACAGTGACTAAATTACAGTGACATGTTTCGAAAATTCATCGTCAGACTGTAAATAAATATAAAATGGAAAAACATAGGCTTATAACAGCCCTACAATACAGAAAATCGTAAGTAATTAACAATCATTTACATAATAATTAAAACTAAAGAAAATTATAATCTAACACACTTTTGATAGATAGTTCATTATTGTAACAATTGGTGGTTTTAATAATGATTGATTCGAAGAATTACGTAGGTAATCGTCCTTTTGTTGGATATTTTAAATTGTAATTAATATATAAAGGCTATTTATTATATCTTTCTTTCGTAGGGTTTGATTATGTACATGGACAACTTGTCTAATTTTGAAATATTTCCAAAGTGGATAAAATTCATAATAAAATTGGATACTTGGGATTCTTATTGCATTTTTAAAGGTCAGTATTTTTATTAATAATTATATTTTCATTTCTATTGGTGCAGCTTTTATTAAACTTAACAGTTTCATTAACTACAAATCAATATGGATATTAATTTATTGGCAATTCATTTCTTCTTTATATTGTTTTTTCAAATATCAGTATTAATAGCATTTAGACCTCTACACAGTGTAACATATAAACAACTTAATCTACTACATTCTTGTTCAAGTAGTTCAGTGCATGTAGAACTCGTTCTTTCTGTAAACGATTATACCAGGAGGTCAAGAACTAACGTAAGGTGTTTGAAATGCCTTAAGTTGATAAACATTTGGCGCATTGATCTAAAATTTTGGCTTATGGAGGCTTATGGAATGCAATCATAAGAAAACAGTTTATAGTTCCCATTGTCAACACCAGAGGCCATGTGGCATTGTTGTCGGATATGCAGTATCTTCTGGTTTTCGTGGTCGTTCGAATTCGGAATTGTGGAACAGAACGGTTGGTCACAGATGTTCAATGTGTCATCCATCCTCAGAGACCATTTGCATTTGATGCCTACCGTGCTATATAAACATATCGGAGCAATTCATCATGAAGACGCCCACATTCACATCTTATGGCGTTTTTAAAGTCCTGTCGCATATCCACCCTACCTCCATAGACCCTATCCTTGAGAAAACCCAGAGCCAAAAGGTAGAAGGATTCATGTGAGTGGTTCGTGAGGACCATACATAAGGATAATGCTTAATTATTACGTAATCGTTAGGAATGCATTCAACAAATGTTTTAAAACTCTTTAAATTTGAAAATTTCTGATATATGTTCTTCGTAAAGTGCAAATTACATAAGATAAGCTTGGGTCCTTTCATTATTTTTCTTCATTTCTAAAGTTTCTTATACAGCTAATGATGATTACAAACAGATAATATGCATTGAATAGAATAATGAAATAGTACACAACTGGATAGGCTGTATTAGACCAGTAGTTTTAGTTTTTAAAGTTTTTATCGGAAATATTAAGTTTCTATAAGTTATAGATAATCACTTAGTAAACCATTACAAGTTCAAAACGAGGCCCGTAAACAATTCGACATTTTTATTCGTTATCCACAGTATAAAAAAAGAAGGACAATGAGGATTTTCTAAACAATAACTTACCTTCTAATTTTTTTGTAATTGCATTAAATAGTAAAGAAATAAAGATTTTATTGGTAAATGGAGATTTTAAAAGCAAAGGTTACTGATATAGTTTAAAATGTCAAAGTCTAGTTTAATATATATTAAATTACACAAAATCTAACTTGTTTGGAATATGTCAAATGCTAATTTTAATTACGGCTATACTTTTTTAAATCCAAAACAATAAAAATACCTAAATTTTGCACACACAATAATTGCAGAAAAGAAAAATATTGAATGAAATTTTTTAATCATGCATCTTAGTTTAAACATTTGTTTCGCAACACCCATCTATATATCTGCTCCAAAAAGCTAGATATTATTAACCACTATAAATTCTTTTTATATTTAACCGTTTTTAAAATTTTGCAAAATCATCTGAATATTGAACACTTCAACCAATGCCTGACATTGATTTTCCAAATAATGAATTATTTCAATGGAACTCAGATTTTAAGATGTACAGTGGTTTCCATTTAATAATGAAAGAACAGAAAAATCGCAATAATCAAAAATATTTACTTCTTTTCTAAAAGTATATTCTACTTTTGTTAGAGATCCAAAGGTTAATTTGTATTTAATTTCTCAAATATATCCCACATATTAAACCAGATCAAAAATAAAATGTCCAAATTACGAAGATAAAGTTTATCAATGTGGGCTGTGTCACCTGTAACAGCAATGAAGGCTGCACAGCAGTATTTCATGCTGTTCATAATGGGCTCTAAAAGGTTAGTACATAGCAATAATCAAATAATAATCTCTTGTGGAGAATAATAATAATCACTTATAAACATCGATGTTTATAATCTTCTAATAATACATTTTAACATCAATTCATTTTCTTTCACCACATTAATATCAGCCTAGCTCGGTGAAACATGAATTACTGTTTTATAGAGGAAATGTATCAAAATGCGACACTATTTTAAAGAGTGCATTAAATGGTACGGGACATAGTCCCTATATCATCTTCCTTTCCTCCTGGAAGTATGTACAGGTTTATAGGTTCATCTAACGAGATTCTACTTCCAAAAATTTTGCACTCAGATTTTCCCTTGGATGTATGTAGTTTTTAACTTTGTTTTTAATTTTGTTTTAACTCCAAACAATAACTACTTTTGCAGTAAGTTTCGCTTTCACAGTTATTATGGATGAGAAACTATCTAACTAATGCTTTCTTATTTATTTATATATCATTACATTTTTCTTCAAATGTAAATTTGAGAAATTTATTAACCCTATTATTCTTATTTAAAATTTTTCAAGTTGTCGTTTTGTTATCAGCAATGCAAAACACATCAAAATAATAACGCAGATATTGACATTGCTTATATATAACATGTTTAAATAAACAGCAGCAACAAAATGACAAAAAAAACCTTTAACAAAGAACAAAGAAAAGTAAATGATGAATTCATAGTAGATAAATTACTTACGCACTAATTTGTTTGTATTTCCAGGTATTAGAAAAAGAAAATGAAAATAGAACAGATATTAAAAAGCGAACATTTTTGAGTAAATAAGGTCTAACTTCAGATATAATAGCTTGATATAGCCTGCATTCCTTTCGTTATTTAACAAATGCTGTGTGATAAATTTGATCAAGATGCAAGGCAGTTATAATATAACTGCCTTCCAGCTTGATAATAATATAGTAAGATTTGTTATTTATGTTTTTATTTGTAAATTTGTTAAACTGTTGGATGGCATTTAGAAAATCCGATAGTTTCAAGTTAAAGCGAATAGAAAAAAGATTAGATTCCGAAATATACGTAACTCTTAGGTCTTTAGATCATCTAACTCTTTAGGTCAAATAACTAATGCTTTCTTATATATTTATATAATCGCATTTTTCTTCAAATATAAAATTTGAGAAATTTGTAAACACTATTATTCTTATTTAAAAATTTTCAAGTTTCGCTTTCTCAGTTATTATGGTTGAGAAACTATCTAACAAACTAATGTTTTCTTATTAAGGGTGCTTATAATTAAAGTTGCGATTTCAAAACGCCCTAACTTTAAAACTGCCGATCAGATTGACTAGATATTTTACCAGAAAAATCTTGAGGTAATGGAATTTTATTTGGCGAAGCAAAAAATAGTTCAAAATGTGCCGATAGATGGCGCTGTCAGGGCTCACATTGCTAGTGTGTATATGCAAATTACTAAGACGTTTTAGTAATGTCTTAGTAAAGACGTCTTAGCCAATTACTAACAAGCCTTAGTAATTTGCATGCCTCCACAACAACAATGTGACGCCTGACGTTGCCATCTATCGGCAAATTTTGGAACTATTTTTTCCCTTCGCAAAATAAAATTCCATTACCTCACGATTGTTCTGATAAAATATCAAGTCAATCTGACCAGTAGTTTGAAATGTTAGTGCGTTTTGAAATCGCAACTTTAATTATAAGCACCTTTTATATATACATTTGAGAAATTTATTCACAGTATTATTCTTATTTAAAATTTTGCAAGTTGTCCTTCTGTTATCAGCAATTAAATGTTTGTTTATAAATGAAAGAAGAAAACAATAATTTCAATAGGTTAAATAACTCTTATGCTAATTTGTTTAAATGAAGTAAATAGATGATGATATTTCATATTAAGTAGACACATCAAAATTAAAGACCACAGACTAAGAATTGAATAATATCTGTAGAAAATCTATATATACAAAAAGAATAAGAAGAAATATTCAAATTTTACATATGAATATCTATATTTATAGAAAGAAGAAGAATTCAAAAGAAGAAAACAGTTTTTAATGGTCTAATTTTATTTATATTTTTTAAAGTATTATATAAAAACGAAAAACGTTTTTGTAAGGAATTCTACAGATATTATTGATTTATAGGAATTTTAATATACACTTCCGTGCAGCTAAATCGACTCACCCTTTCAGAGCGTACAAAATACCGTATATTTTTTAAATGGCTTAGCCGATTTTAAAAAACTTTTTTTTTTGAAAGCCTAATGTTTTTAGTTTACAATGACACCATTATCATTAAAATCTGTACAATATTTTGTTTTATAATGCCTTTCGAATGAAAACGCAAGCAAAATGCATGCTTACGAAAAAAAATTGGGGATACTCAAAATTAAATTACAACAAAAAATTCAAGCAAAACAAGGAAACTTTTATTAATCAATACTTGGTATTGCTTCCTCCTTGCCTGTACGACGGCTTGCATGCGGTTCCTCATAGACCCTATTAAGATTTTGACAAAGTCTTGGGGGATCCCATTCCACTCCTCCTCCAGCGCAATCTTGAGCTCGTTTTTTTTAGACGGTGGCGGATTTCTGGCTCGGACCCTCCGTTTGAGCTCGTCCCACAAATGCTCAATCGGATTCATGTCGGGACTGAGGGCTGGCCACTCCATCGCCTCGAGACCAACCTCCTCCATGAATTGCCGAGTGGTTCGTGCTGAATGACACCGGGCATTGTCTTGCACCAACATGAAGTCTTCCCCGATATATCCTGCGTAGGGCACAACATGATCCAGGAGAATGTCCTCAATGTATCGTCGAACAGTTTTCATACCCCCCTCCGGCCTCCACCAGGTATGAAAACAAGATCTATTTTTGTCTCAAGAGATATGCCAGCCCACATCATGCAGGAACCGCCGCCGTACGAGACTGTTTCAGCAAAACAGCACTGTGAAAATCGCTCTCCTGGACGCCGGTAGACCCGGCCTCTACTATCATTACCATGGAGACACATTCTGCTCTCATCAGTGAATAGGACGGACCGCCATTGCTCGATTCTCCAATTGACGTGTTCCCGAGCAAATTCGAGTCGTGCTGTGCGGTGACTTACGATCAATTTTGGGCCTCTAGCGGGCCGTCTTGGAGTGAAGTTGGCTTTCTTCAAGCGTCTTCTGACTGTCCATTGACTAACAGCTACTCCACTAACTTGTCTCAGCTCCTGTTGCAGATCGACGCCCGTGAGATGGCGATTTCGCAGTGAAGTTGAAATGAAAAAGCGATCGTCCCTCTCAGATGTGAATCGGCGCCGT
>JAFIDM010045647.1:11639-22109 GCA_023159025.1 Thereuonema tuberculata
GAAAAAGCGATCGTCCCTCTCAGATGTGAATCGGCGCCGTCCAGTATATGGTCTCCGAGTGAAGGTACCAGTTTCCTGAAATCTTCTGAATAGTCATGAGACAGCAGATTGGCTCAAGTTTAGTTGACGGGCGACTTCTCGTTGACTGTGGCCTGCTTGCAACAAAGCAACAACTTGTGTGGCGTCTTCTGGCAGTATCCATGGGTTTGTGATAACAATGAATTAAACTTGCAGAGATGTGTACAGATGAACGTCTGATAAGCGACTGATAAGAAATATCGGTCCACGAGTTGGTGGTTTCCGTTCAGACTGCATTTTGCTACGCTTACGTTCAGATCACATTCATTTGGAAAATATTGTACAGATTTTGATGATAATGGTGTCATTGTAAAGTAAAAACATTAGTCTTTCCAAAAAAAAAGTTTTTTGAAAATCGGTTAAGCCATTTAAAAAATATACGCTTTTTTGTGCGCACTGAAGGGGTGAGTCGAGGTAGCTGCACGGAAGTGTATTAATAACTTTCTGGCTAAATTGTTGGCATTTGAAAGAAATAGAATGAAAGAAAGATTTTATAGGTAAATAGATACTTCAAAGCGTAGATTAGTGGAATTACTTTAATATAACTTCATCATTTCTAAATTGTCTCTTATAAAATAAATAAACAGACATTCAGTCTTCAATATAACTATCATTATCTTCTTACAATATTTCATTTCCTTAAGCACGAACCTTCGTCAGGTAAATACGAGGACAGGAAAGTTCCTTTCCTCTTCCTTTACAGAATTCGTCAAAATTTTATTTTTATTCATGCATGTCATTAAATTAATCATATTTTATTTATATTTTTTAAATATTATATAAAAACGAAAAACGTTTTTGTAAACAATTCTACAGATATTAATGATTTATAGGAATTTCAATATATTAATAACTTACTGGCTAATTGTTGACATTTAAAAGAAATAGAATGAAAGAAAGATTTTAGAGGTAAATATAGACTTTAAAGCATAGATTAGTATAATAATTAATATAACTTCATCATTTCTAAATTGTCTCTTATAAAATAAATAAACAGACATTCAGTCTTCAATATAACTATCATTATCTTCTTACAACATTTCATTTCCTTACGCAGGAAACTTCTTCAGGTAAATACGAGGACAGGAAAGTTCCTTTCCTCTTCCTTTAAATAATTCGTCAAAATTTTAGTTTTATTCATACATGGCATTAAATTAATCATATATGATTCGATCATTAATACACTTTAAATATTTAAGAACATTAGTTAAAACGTGTGTAAGAAACGGAAACAGAAACAGACAGAAGAGAAACTTTTGATTCAAAGTTACTCCCCTCCTAATTTGTTTCCAATAGATGAGATATAATTTTGTGAAAGATATATTATATAATTTTAGCTTAGGCTATATTTTTTAACATTCAAAATAATGACAACAAATAAATTTTGCAGGATAACAGTGGGAAAAAAAGAAAATCATTCTGGACGAAATATTGTGAATAAATTTTTTCAATAAAGTTTTTTGATCATTTCTGTTTTGATCACACATTTACTTAACATGGAAAATAAATAGATATGAATTCTCATATCAATTGATATTAATTATTAAAAAGGCTTATGAAGTAAAATTTAAGAATTGAAGTTTATCTCCAAAACTTTTTTCATTTATGATTTCTTGAATATAGATCTGATTATTTTTAAAGTTCATTTCTTTATGATTTTCTAAATAGTTGTTAATTCGTTTCATAATTATTCTTTAAATTATGTATGTATAGTTGGATATTTTTAATTGTAATTAATACATGAAGGCTATTTAATATATCTTTCTTTCGTAGGGTTGATTATGTACATGGACAACTTGTCTAATACTGCAATATTTCCAAAGTGGATAAAATTCAGAATAAAATTGAATACTTGGGATTCTTATTGCATTTTAAAAAGTCAGTATTTTTATTCATAATTATATTTTCATTTCTATTGGTGCAGCTTTTATTAAACTTAACAGTTTCATTACCTACAAATCAATATGGATATTAATTTATTCGCAATTCATTTTTTCTTTATATTGTTTTTTTCAAATTTCAGTATTAATAGCATTTAGACCTCTACATAAGGTAATATATAAATACCTTAATCTACTACATTCTTCTTCAAGTAGTTGAGTGCATGTAGAACTCGTTCTTTCTGTAAACGATTATACCAGGAGGTCAAGAACTAACGTGAGGTGTTTGAAATGCCGTAAGTTGATAAACATTTGGCGCATTGATCTAAAATTTTGGCTTACGGAGGCTTATGGGATGCAATCATAAGAAAAAAGTTTATAGTTCCCATAGTCAACACCAGAGGCCATGTGGCATTGTTGTCGGATATGCAGTATCTTCTGGTTTTCGTGGTCGTTCGAATTCGGAATTGTGGAACCGAACGGTTGGTCACTGATGTTCAATGTGTCGTCCATCCTCAGGGACCATTTGCATTCGATGCATACCGTGCTGCATAACATATAGGAGCAATTCATCATGCAGACGCCCACATTCACATCTTATGGCGTTTTTAAAGTCCTGTAGCGTATACACCTTCCTCCATAGACCCTATCCTTAAGAAAACCCAGAGCCAAAAGCCAGAAGGATTCATTTGAGGGGTTCGTGAGGACCAGGCATGAGGATAATGCTTAATTATTACGTAATCGTTGGGAATGCACTCTGCAAATGTTTTAAAACTCATTAAATTTGAAAATTTCTGATATTTTTTCTTCGTAAATTGAAATTACTTAAGATAAGCTTGGGTCCTTTTATTATTTTTCTTCATTTCTAAAGTTTCTTATACAGCTAATGATGATTACAAACAGATAATATGCATTGAATAGAATAATGAAATAGTACACAACTGGATAGGCTGTATTAGACCAGTGGTTTTAGTTTTTAAAGTTTTTATCGGAAATATGAAGTTTCTAATTTTTTTGTAATTGCATTAAATAGTGAAAGAAATAAAGATTTTATTGGTAAATAGAGATTTTAAAAGCGAAGGTTACTAATATAGTTTAAAATGTCAAAGTCTAGTTTAATATATATTAAATTACACAAAATCTAACTTGTTTGGAATATGTCAAATGCTAATTTTAATTATGGCTATACTTTTTTAAATTCAAAACAATAAATATACCTAAATTTTGCACACACAATAATTGCAGAAAAGAAAAATATTGCCTGAATTTTTTTAATCATGCATCTTAGTTTAAACATTTGTTTCGCAACACCTATCTATATGTCTGCTCCAAAAAGCTAGATATTATTAACCACTATAAATTCTTTTTATATTTAGCAGTTTTTAAAATTTTACAAAATCATTTGAACTTTAAACACTTCAACCAATGCCTGACATTGATTTTCCAAATGTTGAATTATTTCAATGGAACTCAGTGATTTTAAGATGTACAGTGGCTTCCATTTAATAATCAAAGAACAGAAAAATCGAGATAACCAAAAATATTTACTTCTTTTCTAAAAGCATATTCTACTTTTATTAGAGATCCAAAGGTTTTTTTGTATGTAAAGTTAATTTCTTAAATATATCACACATATTAAACCAGATCAAAAATAAAATGTCCAAATTAATAAGGTAAAGTATATCAATGTGGACTGTGTCACCTGTAACAGCAATGAAGGATGCACAGCAGTATTTCATGTTGTTCAAAATGGTCTCTAAAAGGTTAGTATATAGCAATAATCAAATGCAATCACCTATCCATCTCTTGTGGAGGATAATAATAGTCACTTATAAACATCTATCCATCTCTTGTGGAGGATGATTCAGGGCAGAAAATATCTTTTCAAAGCATCCGAAACATGCGCGAAGGGATTAATTTCATTAAACTTAATTTGGCAATCCACATGAGCACTACATCTTCTAATAATACCTTTAAACATCAATTAATTTTCTTTCACCACAATAATATCTCCTCTTGAAAAACATAATATATCAGCCTAGCTCGGTGAAACATGAATTACCGTCTTATAGAGGAAATGTATCAAAATGCGATGTCCACTATTTTAAAGAGTGCATTAAAGGGTACGGGACATAGTCCCTATATCATCTTTCTTTCCTCTTGGAAGTGTGTACAGGTTTATAGGTTTGTCTAACGAGATTCTACTTCCAAAAATTTTGCACTGAGATTTTCCCTTGGATGTATGTAGTTTTTAACTTTGTTTTTAATTTTGCTTTAACTCCAAGCAATAACACTACTTTTGCAGTAAATTTCGCTTTCACAGTTATTATGGATGAGAAACTATCTAACTAATGCTTTCTTATTTGTTTATTTATCATTACATTTTCCTTCAAATGTAAATTTGAGAAATTTATTAACCCTATTATTCTTATTTAAAATTTTTCAAGTTGTCGTTTTGTTATCAACAATACAAAACACATCAAAATAATAACGCAGATATTGACATTGCTTATATAACATGTTTAAATAAACAGCAGCAAACAAAGAACTTTAACAAAGAACAAAGAAAGGAAATGATGAATTCATAGTATATAAATTACTTACGCACTAATTTGTTTGTATTTGTTTGTTTAAATGAAAATAGAACAGATATTAAAAAGTGAACATTTTTCAGTAAATAAGGTCTAACTTCAGATATAATAGCTTGATGTAGCCTGTATTCCTTTCGTTATTTAACAAATACTGTGTGATAAATTTTATCAAGATGCAAGGCAGTTATAATATTGTAGGGTGTTGAATCTACGGTGAGCTGTTATAATATAAACCCTAGCTCCAGCAGAAGATTACTTGTAACTACACGCTATAAAACCTTCGTGTGAAAACTAAGTTGTGAGATAAACGACTAAGACAGATTTTTAAACAACTGAGTATATATTCTCTTAAAAAGTCTGTTAAAAATATTTTGTTGTCCTAGTTCACTCATATGAAATTACTGCTTGTAAATCATATTCTTCTTAAGTATTCAGTTATACCCTTGGATAACCTCGCTTCAAGATTAGATTACAAAAGTCTCTTTGTGAAATCTTTAAGTATACTTACTTTGAACTCTTGACTCTTTAACTTTATACTCGCTACTTGTCTTAGCTAAACTGTTGTACTTGAATGAAAGTCGACGGTCAATGTATTCGTGTCTTTGGACCGTCCGTGTTAATGAGAATCAAAGACATACTTACAAAACTTGTAACAAAATTTGTTATGCATTTCCTATTGCAGGAACTAGGAACATTGGCTCAAGATAATTCCTAGTATGTTCGATGAAACAACGTTGGAATACATATTTGTTTACACCTCGGAAAACAACTCCATCTTTTTCTTCCAACCTCAGAATTCATTCATCGCAACAATACGTCTCGAGTTCACTGTTCAAAACAATCGTTACTACTTGGCATTTTTGTATCTCTTCTTTATTTGAACGTGATTGTTGCGTTGTTCTTTTGGTTTTTATTTCCCTCAGATTATTCACGATTATTTTTGACTTCTCTTGGAATTGTCTCAGGTTTGAAATACGTTAGAAAATTGTTCAAGTAAGCTTTTCTCAATTCAAATTTACAAATATAACTGCCTTGCATCTTGATAATAATATAATATTTGTTATTTATGTTTTTATTTGTAAATTTGCTAAACTGTTGGATGGCATTTAGAAAATTCGATAGTTTGAAGTTATAGCGAATAGAAAAAAGATTAGATTCCGAAATATACTTAACTCTTTAGGTCTTTAGGTCATCTAACTCTTTAGGTCAAATAACTAATGCTTTCTTATATATTTATATATTATAGCATTTTTCTTCAAATATAAAATTTGAGAAATTTGTTTCTCATTTGAGAAACACTATTATTCATATTTAAAAATTTTCAAGTTGTCCTTTTGTTATCAACAATACAAAACACATCAAACAATAACACTACTTTTGCAGCAAGTTTCGCTTCCTCAGTTATTATGGATGAGAAACTATCTAACGAACTAATGTTTTCTTATACAGGGTGCTTATAATTAAAGTTGCGATTTCAAAACACCCTAACTTTAAAACTGCTGATCAGATTGACTAGATATTTTAAAAGGAAAATCGTTAGGTAATGGAATTTTATTTGGCGAAGGTAAAAAACATTTCAAAATGTGCCGATAGATGGCGCTGTCAGGGCTCACATTGCTATTGTGTATATGCAAATTACTAAGACGTTTTAGTAATGTCTTAGTAAAGACGTCTTAGCCAATTACTAACAAGCCTTAGTAATTTGCATGCCTCCACAACAACAATGTGAAGCCCTCTATCGGCAAATTTTGGAACTATTTTTTCCCTTCGCCAAATAAAATTCCATTACCTCACGATTGTTCTGATAAAATATCAAGACAATCAGACCTGTAGTTTTAATGTTAGGGCGTTTTGAAATCGCAACTTTAATTATAAGCACCCTTTGTATATATATATTTGAGAAATTTATTAACAGTATTATTCTTATTTAAAATTTTGCAAGTTGTCCTTTTGTTATCAGCAATTACGTGTTTGTTTATAAATGAAAGAAGAAAACAATAATTTCAATATGTTAAATAACTCATATGCTAATTTGTTTAAATGAAGTAAATAGATGATGATATTTCGTATTAAGTACAGACATCAAAATTAAAGACCACAGACTAAGAATTGAATAATATCTGTAGAAAATCTATATGTACAAAAAGAATAAGAAGAAATTTTCAAATTTTACATGTGAATATCTATATGTATGGAAAGAAGAAGAATTCAGAAGAAGAAAACAGTTTTTAATAGTCAAATTTTATTTACATTTTTTAAAGTCTAATTTTATTTATATTTTTTAAAGTATTTTATAAAAACGAAAAAAGGTTTTTGGAAAGAATTCTACAGATATTAATGATTTATAGGAATTTCAATATATTAATAACTTACTGGCTAATTGTTGGCATTTGAAAGAAATAGAATGAAAGAAAGATTTTATAGGTAAATAGATACTTCAAAGCGTAGATTAGTGGAATAACTTTAATATAACTTCATCATTTCTAAATTATCTCTTATAAAATAAATAAACAGACATTCAATCTTCAATATAACTATCATTATCTTCTTACAATATTTCATTTCCTTATGCAGGAAACTTCTTCAGGTAAATACGAGGACAGGAAAGTTCCTTTCCTCTTCCTCTACAGAATTTGTCAAAATTTTAGTTTTATTCATGCATATCATTAAATTAATCATACATGATTCGATCATTAATATACTTTAAATATTTAAGAACAGTAGTTAAAACGTGTGTAAGAAACGGAAACAAGAACAGACAGAGGAGAAACTTTTGATTCAAAGTTACTCCCCTCCTAATTTGTTTCCAATAGATGAGATATCATTTTGTGAAAGATATGTTATATAATTTTAGCTTAGGCTATATTTTTTTAACATTCAAAATAATGACAACAAACATTTTTTTTGATCACACATGTACTTAACATGGAAAAATAAGTAGATATGAATTCTCCTATCGATTGATATTAATTATTAAAATTGCTTGTTATGAAGTAAAATTTAAGAATGAAGTTTATCTTCAAAAACTTTTTCATTTATGATTTATTGAATATAGCGCTGATTATTCAAAACTGATTTTTCAAGTTCATTTCTTTATGATTTTTCTTTATAGTTGTTAATTCGTTTCATAATTATTCTTTGAATTATGTATATATAATTTATTAAATTAATATAAGACCAGCCACACAAATAAGAAAGACATAATTTTAATAATCAAGAGATAATAACAGTGACTAAATTACAGTGACATGTTTCGAAAATTCATCGTCAGACTGTAAATAAATATAAAATGGAAAAACATAGGCTTATAACAGCCCTACAATACAGAAAATCGTAAGTAATTAACAATCATTTACATAATAATTAAAACTAAAGAAAATTATAATCTAACACACTTTTGATAGATAGTTCATTATTGTAACAATTGGTGGTTTTAATAATGATTGATTCGAAGAATTACGTAGGTAATCGTCCTTTTGTTGGATATTTTAAATTGTAATTAATATATAAAGGCTATTTATTATATCTTTCTTTCGTAGGGTTTGATTATGTACATGGACAACTTGTCTAATTTTGAAATATTTCCAAAGTGGATAAAATTCATAATAAAATTGGATACTTGGGATTCTTATTGCATTTTTAAAGGTCAGTATTTTTATTAATAATTATATTTTCATTTCTATTGGTGCAGCTTTTATTAAACTTAACAGTTTCATTAACTACAAATCAATATGGATATTAATTTATTGGCAATTCATTTCTTCTTTATATTGTTTTTTCAAATATCAGTATTAATAGCATTTAGACCTCTACACAGTGTAACATATAAACAACTTAATCTACTACATTCTTGTTCAAGTAGTTCAGTGCATGTAGAACTCGTTCTTTCTGTAAACGATTATACCAGGAGGTCAAGAACTAACGTAAGGTGTTTGAAATGCCTTAAGTTGATAAACATTTGGCGCATTGATCTAAAATTTTGGCTTATGGAGGCTTATGGAATGCAATCATAAGAAAACAGTTTATAGTTCCCATTGTCAACACCAGAGGCCATGTGGCATTGTTGTCGGATATGCAGTATCTTCTGGTTTTCGTGGTCGTTCGAATTCGGAATTGTGGAACAGAACGGTTGGTCACAGATGTTCAATGTGTCATCCATCCTCAGAGACCATTTGCATTTGATGCCTACCGTGCTATATAAACATATCGGAGCAATTCATCATGAAGACGCCCACATTCACATCTTATGGCGTTTTTAAAGTCCTGTCGCATATCCACCCTACCTCCATAGACCCTATCCTTGAGAAAACCCAGAGCCAAAAGGTAGAAGGATTCATGTGAGTGGTTCGTGAGGACCATACATAAGGATAATGCTTAATTATTACGTAATCGTTAGGAATGCATTCAACAAATGTTTTAAAACTCTTTAAATTTGAAAATTTCTGATATATGTTCTTCGTAAAGTGCAAATTACATAAGATAAGCTTGGGTCCTTTCATTATTTTTCTTCATTTCTAAAGTTTCTTATACAGCTAATGATGATTACAAACAGATAATATGCATTGAATAGAATAATGAAATAGTACACAACTGGATAGGCTGTATTAGACCAGTAGTTTTAGTTTTTAAAGTTTTTATCGGAAATATTAAGTTTCTATAAGTTATAGATAATCACTTAGTAAACCATTACAAGTTCAAAACGAGGCCCGTAAACAATTCGACATTTTTATTCGTTATCCACAGTATAAAAAAAGAAGGACAATGAGGATTTTCTAAACAATAACTTACCTTCTAATTTTTTTGTAATTGCATTAAATAGTAAAGAAATAAAGATTTTATTGGTAAATGGAGATTTTAAAAGCAAAGGTTACTGATATAGTTTAAAATGTCAAAGTCTAGTTTAATATATATTAAATTACACAAAATCTAACTTGTTTGGAATATGTCAAATGCTAATTTTAATTACGGCTATACTTTTTTAAATCCAAAACAATAAAAATACCTAAATTTTGCACACACAATAATTGCAGAAAAGAAAAATATTGAATGAAATTTTTTAATCATGCATCTTAGTTTAAACATTTGTTTCGCAACACCCATCTATATATCTGCTCCAAAAAGCTAGATATTATTAACCACTATAAATTCTTTTTATATTTAACCGTTTTTAAAATTTTGCAAAATCATCTGAATATTGAACACTTCAACCAATGCCTGACATTGATTTTCCAAATAATGAATTATTTCAATGGAACTCAGATTTTAAGATGTACAGTGGTTTCCATTTAATAATGAAAGAACAGAAAAATCGCAATAATCAAAAATATTTACTTCTTTTCTAAAAGTATATTCTACTTTTGTTAGAGATCCAAAGGTTAATTTGTATTTAATTTCTCAAATATATCCCACATATTAAACCAGATCAAAAATAAAATGTCCAAATTACGAAGATAAAGTTTATCAATGTGGGCTGTGTCACCTGTAACAGCAATGAAGGCTGCACAGCAGTATTTCATGCTGTTCATAATGGGCTCTAAAAGGTTAGTACATAGCAATAATCAAATAATAATCTCTTGTGGAGAATAATAATAATCACTTATAAACATCGATGTTTATAATCTTCTAATAATACATTTTAACATCAATTCATTTTCTTTCACCACATTAATATCAGCCTAGCTCGGTGAAACATGAATTACTGTTTTATAGAGGAAATGTATCAAAATGCGACACTATTTTAAAGAGTGCATTAAATGGTACGGGACATAGTCCCTATATCATCTTCCTTTCCTCCTGGAAGTATGTACAGGTTTATAGGTTCATCTAACGAGATTCTACTTCCAAAAATTTTGCACTCAGATTTTCCCTTGGATGTATGTAGTTTTTAACTTTGTTTTTAATTTTGTTTTAACTCCAAACAA